>JAPDSC010154801.1:52586-129388 GCA_026290005.1 Latrodectus geometricus
TGTTAACAAAGATCTTTAAATATGCAGGTGTTCAAAAGTGATAGATTTTATAGTCTTAAAATTTATCATAATAGGTACATGAACATACATATATTTAATTTCATAAAACACTGACATAAGGTGCCTTATTATTTTTTGGAAAAGAGAATATACCAATAAAGGAAAACATGGCAAATTTTCAACACTGTAAATTTACAATATAAAAAATATTTTAACCCTTATAAAAACTACAATATTTTAAAATCTCTTTCAATTATAATATAGTTCAATTAGTAACTCAATTTAGTTGAATTCTACTTTTTATATCATACAGAAATTTAACTGAACTTCCTCTTAAAAGCAATTTAGAAATACTGCATATTAAATAAATATTAATGTAATATGTACAGTTGTATGACCATCAAAGTGAATGATGAAAATTTTACAAAATAAAAAGTAAATTAAATTGAAAGTAATCACATGCTCATCATTTTGGCAATTTCATATTTAACTCTCTTAGGGTCATTTTCATATTTAACTCTCTTAGGGTCATGTCAAATTGGTTGATAAAGATACACTTCTTATTTCACATTTGTTGTTCTAATACATATGTTTTTTCAAATGTGGATAATAACTTGACCAGAATTTATGTATTAAAATGTATCTAAATTTCTATAATCTAGTGGTTGTAATCAAAGTTACGCATTATTAAACGGAAAGCTAAAGTTTTAGCTATTCAACCATTATCTTTATAATTTTTTCCCTATGGTGGGTACTGGGTGATTAACCCTTCGCCACAAATTGCTACTTATTTAGCATTACTCGGTGAACACCTTTAACCCTTTAAGCGCGTAGCGTTGACGCTTAAAGGGTTAAATTAAGTAGTGCAATAATGACAAATAAACACTCCGATGACGAGGTGAGTTCGTCAAGCACGCTTAAAGGGTTAAACCAAGTCATGGAGGCGACTAGCTTACCCACGTCACATCACCACAAATCCATTTATAGGGGAGGGCCACAATCATATATCATCTCAGAAATAAGAAAGAACAAAGAAACACAGAAAATGAGGAAATGTTCATGTCCGAACCAGGATTCGAACCCGGGACTAGCAACCTAAAAGTCAGGAACGATAAGCACTCTGCCATTGCCTGGCTTATCTCTATGATAACATTTCCGGTTTATAAAAATAAGGAGTTCAATACCATATTTTACAATGTGATATAGTTCAGAGAAGGCATATGTACGTTGAGATTTCATAGATTGTAGTCATCGCCACTGGTGTGGTATAAAAGTTTTGGAAATAACATTGTTAATAATACATCAAATTTATAATTAAACTGTGTCTCCGAAAGAGGATTAAATGCATTAACAGCTGGCCTTGGCTTTGTTTGGGATATTTATATATATATTTTTTTGTTATTTCTAATGGCGGGCACCCTTGAGCAAGTAAGTACATTAGCCCATTTGCCGCAACAAGGCCCGAAACTGCTACTCATTTTATCGTTATCCGGTAGGCACCTGTGAACGAAGTCAAAGAGGTACGAGTAGCTTCGTCCACGCCACACCACCACAAACCCGTTTATAAGGCGGGATACATTCATCCATCATCTGAGGAAAGGACAAGAAACACAGAGAGAGAGAGAAAGAGAAAGTACATCCATGCCCGAACCGGGATTCGAATCCAGGTCCTCCCCATCCGTAGTCAGTTACGCTAACCACTAGACAGGTTGGGCGGCGGGATATGTAACGTACAAAATTAAGCTTTTTACAGAGGATAAATTAGCATGTAAGTTATATTTTAAAATTAATTTCAGATCACTATAAACATCCACACCCATGATTGGAGATAAATAAAAAGCAAAGTGAAGTCAGAAATTGAGATCTTAAGAAAGCGCAGTGAAACATATGAATTAAATGAATGTTTGAAGCTGACTTTAAATCATTTTGTTTGAATACATTACTTAAGATTTTTAGGTCAATCATTTGGGGAGCTGAGAAATATAATAAGCACATTGAAAAATGTAATATAAATACTTACTGATTTACTTTACTATTTTATAATCTTAATAATTATTTAGCAGTTAAACTGTTTGAAAAAACTTCTAACATCTCTATTTCTCCCTCAGTTATTTTAAATTTAATTAATTTCTTTGATTTGTAAAACTTAAATACATCTGAATAAAAATATATTATTTAATCAATTTAAATAATAGTATTTCAATTCTTAACTAATTAATTATTGCAACTGCATAAAGGAATTTTATATGCAATGACTAGCAAATGCATAAATTATATTTCACTAGCAAAATTTAATTTAGCAACTCCCACACTGAAAAAGATAAACAAAACAAAATTTATTAATGAATTATGTTGATTGATAAAGTCCTCTGGAATATAATTCTAACTAATGAATTATTTATAAATTGTCTTTAGAAGACTCTTAACACTTTCTCAAATTATCACTTGCATATGCTTTTTCTGAGGCAGATTTGTGCTTAAAAATCTGCGAAAAATAAATTCTTCTTCACTTAATTGAAGAGGAGCATTAACTAAAATTTAAGGTATAGTTTAAATAATGTTCTCTAAATATACGGAAAGACATTTTTTAAAACAAAATTAGGGGTCTTATTATTGTTATAATGGAGTAAGGTTTTACAGTTTACATAAGAATGTTTACAATGTAATCACTTAAGAGAAAGAACACTTAAGAGTAAAAATCGCTTAAGGTGTTTGAGATAAATATTTAACTGGCGAATTTCAGTACATTGAATTTAAAAGACTACGAGGAATGAAATTAATAATAAAATAATGTTCAAATTATTTGAATATATATATATATATATATATATATATATATATATATATATATATATATATATATATATATATATTTGTTACACAGTATTTAATGTTTATAATTGATAACTAATATATATAAATCTACGTGGATATAAAACTGGAAATTCAAATAATGAAAATTTGGAGTTTCCATTAAGAATAAATACTCACTATTTCAATAGAATGAGAACCAAGCAAAGTATACATATTTTATTTTGTTTATTTGTAATCAATTTTTAAACTCCTTCACAAAACCAATAATTTCTTAAAAATTGATAACATACACCTTTCACCTATAATGTTATTTCTACTTATCTTTTCTTATTAAACATTATTTCAATTCGTGAGAAATCATTTTAGTGTTTGTGACTACGGTTTTGAAAAGACTAAAGCGTGAAAATTGTAGTTTATATTTACAGCCAGTTGAATTTATTTGAATCAAATATCCAACTTACTTGTCATTTCACTTTGAATTATAAAACCTGTAAACAAATTTTATGAAATAGTTTCTATATAATTATGTTTATTTTATGACTTTGAAATAAAGATTATTGATATATGAAATCGAGTAAAACTGGCTTAGATCTATATCATTCTTTTATACTTGAAAATTGACTTCTAAGTTAATTATTATGTAGCTCACGCTTGTATAAATATGAAGAGTACTTTTGATTATCCTTTCACGTTTGATGATAGCGTCAGAGAATAGTTTAAGAACTGAAGGTTGTTTTGAGACATTTAAATGTTTATGGCGTATAACTTTCAGAAGGACGTATTCATGCGTTGCAAAGAGAGAAAGGACAAAAATAAAAAATATCCATCTAAAGCACAAGAATATGCAGAAAACTTAAATGGAATATCTGTTGTTCCGTAGAGAATCAATTTTGTAAACTACTATCTTGAAATTGTGGCTACCATGGTGAATGTATAATCAATAATTTGAATCCTTAGTTTTAAACAAAGTCATTCATCATATTTTTCCTCTATCCTTAGAAATTGTTTCTTTAGCAACTTTTCTCCAGTTCTACTTAATTTAAAATCAGAAACCCAATGATTCTTATGAAAAAATAACTAGACATGAGATAACCAACTTGGAGGATAGATAATGAATATTTACAGATATAAAAACTTAAAAATTAAATATTAGTATTAAACAAACAATGTGCCCAACAAAGCTGTCTAGTATGTCTTAGTGAGAACAGAATTTATTTCAATTAATAAATTAAATATAGTATGTGAGATCTAGAGTAAAGGAGTAACGTTGTTTTTCGCAATACTTGGAAAGCATTTTTGATGACTTAAGTTTGTTAGCATTATATTAAGAATAATTTAAATGCAGTAAAAATATTTTTCTAGATTAGGTTAGGTTATTAACATACTTCGGTCAAATGATGAATCAGTGCTTACACTAGTGTTGAACTTAATTTAATGCCATGCAATTACAGCAAAAGGCCATTGGATCTTACGAAAAGAGCATAATCAATTAATCTGTTTTTGGCTGGGTAAAAAATCGAGTCTATTACTAATCGAACACTTTAGTTATTCTTTTTCTCTACAGGAAAACTTTTATTTTCTATTATTCATTATTTTTAAGTAAATAGTGACACTAACATTAGAAAAAAGAGTAGTTTTTCAACCTCAGAGCAAAATATTCAAAAGAGCTGGAACTTCAAATAAATGGGCTTCTTCTACAATCTTGACGAAACATGACATTATATCCACCTTATAATTTGAATGATGAGACCAAAAACACATCCCAGAATGCTAGGAGTTCTTACATGAGGAACGCTATAGGAGATAGGAGACTATCTGTCTTGCTGAAACAAGATATTTGATTGACGCAGTATGACTATGATATGGTAGAAAGCTTTCTGTTTGAGTTTGCAAGTATTCGGTCGTCAACTACGACATTGTCTGATGCAGAATTTGTTTAATAAAGCAGGATAGCCATCGAAGTCGTCTATTAATGATTCATTGAACATTCAACAATGGGGCATGTTATTCTGCTCTTATCATCATTCGTCCGCTTGACATGGGTACTCAGAACAACATCTTAATAACGGAAACGAGCCATGCATTTCGAGGATCATTTTTCCATCTTAGGATTATCCCAATCTACTCTCTGTCTAAATTTCTTAAATCAGTTATGTTTCCACTGACATGCTAATACAATAAAAAGATGGTTCAAAAGGTCCAATGAAGGCTCTATACCCCTGACACTGAAATATTAATCTTCCAATCCTTTAGGCGATCATAGTGTCAATGGTGATTATGATCATAAAGTCTTGCCACTTCTGAATTAACATTTTTTAATATTACATTATACTATATGCAATAAATCATAAAATGAAGAAAATGATATGAATTTTCACGAGTTATTTTTTTAAAAAATTATAATGACAATTTAGAAACAATAAAAGAACGCAATCGTAATATTTGAACAAAAAGTCTTACCTATTTATAGAAAATAAAACTTTACCGTTAACTAGCTTCAAACAAAAAATATTAAATTTTGGTAATTACTTATTTGAAGTAGAAACCAGAAACAACTTGTCTTTATTTCTTAAGCAACCAAGCATAGCATTCATTTTTTGCATTTATTTGCGATTCATATAAATCTTAATTATAATCACTTTCTATTGCCTTGTTTTATTTAACTTTACGGCATTTATATATGAAATGGATAAAAGAATTGCTCGAGGAAATATTTTATTCATTGGTCTTGAACTTTTTTTTTGCAATGTAATTAATAATCATAATATTTATCCAGGAGAGCAAATATTATTTGATTTGGTTTTGTATACCTATTATAACTTATAGAGGAACATGGAAAAGTAAATTTGGCATTTAAATTTCAACTAACATGGCGTAAACTGAAAATTATTAGATGAATAAAAGTATCTAAATTACAATTGAATTTATTTGCTTTAATTTTATTTTCGATGTCTTAATTTAAATTATTAAAGCTCCAATTTTAAGGTAATTTGAATTTTTAAGGAAAGTAGTGTATTTATTTCCTCCAATGTTATTTATAAGCCCATATATACAAACTAAATATAGTTTTAGGAAAATAAACTAATAAATTGCGAAAAGTTTCTTTTTTTAATGTAAATAAAAAACTTTTGCATTGAAATCTTCCTTCTCAACTAAAGCATATTTCTTCTAAACATATTATATGAATAAAATAATTACAAATTTTTCATCATTAAAAGTAAGAAATTTGAAGAAAAAATTCAAGCACGATATTGTCACACTTTCGGAAATGAAAACATAGTGATAAAAAATACTTTTAAACTATAATGGATGGTTTTTATTTGAAGGCTGTTATAAGAAATTATCTTCTATGTCATTTTTTACCAAGAAAAGTAGTAGTTCCCATTCATTTAAATGGAAATTAAAAAAAAATAATTCACAAATTTGTGAATTCATGTTTAAGTATTTTATTTTATCTATAATTAATTTGAATAATTTTTTAAAGGATTTAAAATCATAAATTATTGATATTTTATGCAATAATTATCGCTGATAGTTATAAAAGTAGTGAATAAAAATCCCTTTAGCAAAAATATATTTTGACTATACTTATGCTCAATTAATTCAAATATTTTTTGGACATTAAGAATAATATTTTAAAATTATAGCACTTTTATATTTCGTTCTTAAATTCTTAGCGTTGTTAAATGTTTTGAAAAAACTACTTTTTTCTTGACAGATAAATATGAGACCATTTAGCTAATAATGTAACAACTAAAAATTATTGTGCATTATATTGTATTCTAGGAAATATTTTACCGATATACTGGTCCATTCATGTAAACAAAAAAGAAAATATTCCCAAGTATCTAATACGACAGATGTCTGTACAAAAAATTGAAACGCAAAACCTCCGCTTTGTCTTCAAAATGCTCTATAGATAAACATTTATTGATAGCAATCAAATTTAATAATACCAACAATAGTTAATAAGTTAAATAATAACTGACAATATTGAATGACAAATTAACATTGATAATTAAATTTGGATGACGTTCTGAGCTTGGCGCTAACATTTTTACAGGAATATTGATGTGAAAGAACTTCACATTTAAAAATTTCAAAGGTTAACTACACCTAAGTCTGTTTTTACACGGTCTTTTTGTACACGGTTTTGATATAACACGGTTTGAAAATTGAATATTTTTAATTTTTTTACACGATTTTATTCCATTTAGCACGATTTGAAATTTTATGTACTTAAATTTTTTTTGTCAAATTTAATTTTTGCGAAGTATGTTCATATCACAAAAAAGTATTTATTAAAGAAAAAAGTCTGAAACCATCGATAGTATCGATAGTTTGCGAACACTAGCTTAAAGATTTAAGTGAATTCCCCTTTAGCGCGTACAAACAAGTAGGGGAATTCCCTTTATGTGCATACAATAAAATTTACTGGTCAGAGCAATTGAAACATGTTAATATTTTGTGAACTGTAAATGCAATAAGACGTGTTTGGTAAAGAAATTTTTTGCAGGCAAATTTGATTTTCCATTAAATTTAATTTTAACGCATTAAGATAAAAGGTAAGCCAAAAAATATTTTGTATTTATTCAGTTATTTATGTTTTTTAATTTTGTTAAATATTTTATGTATCCCTAAAAGGAAATGTCAGATATAAAACTACTTTATGATTATCACTTATTCTATTTTATTTTATTTTTTACCTTAAAAATTGAATAACCTATTCTTTTCGTTCACAACATAGTTTTTTAGTTCCTGAACTTGCCATACATTTAATTTATATTACTTTTAAGATTAGAGTGCATATCTTTTTTATCATTAATTACTATGCTTGTGAAAATAAGCATTATATATTTGATTTAATAAAATAAACATGAATTCTTGTTCTTAAAAATTCTTGTTTTTCACTAATTTTAATAGGTTTTAGAGATTAGGAACAAATCACCCATTTTTGTATAAGATCAATGTCTTTTTTACACGTTTTTTTTTTACACGGCTTCTTCTGGAACCAATCTACCGTGTAAAAACAGACTTAGGTGTATATTCATTTATTTATTTTATTCCATTCATTTTGCAATGTTTTTTCTGACGATAATATCTCTAAGCTTAATAAGTCTCATCTGAATTTTGAATTATAGGCAGATGATAAAGCCAATAGTCGAAGTGGTATATCCACCATTTCAAGTTTTCAAATCGAAACTACTTAATTTTAAATAAGAAAGGAATGCTTTTCTTAAATAAGTATGGAGTGTGAGTTTAAAGTATGTTCTTCATTAAATTAGTACTCCATAAATAAAAACTCTTCATGACAACTTCAAAGATTAATTTATTGGAGTAGTTTCCACCGCACCAAGAAAGTGTCGTTTTTAATTCGGGCGGTAATAATGGATTCGATATCTGATGCTATCACAGATTTTGAGACGAGTTATAGTCTTTCTTAGGTCTAATGCCTCTGTGTTCAGGAGATAGAAAACTGAGAAGTTCATCAGTTGACAACTGCATCTTTTGTTCATGTTTCAGAAATTGAGATGGTTAACTGGATTAATAAACTTTAGGAGACAGAAACAGACAATCAAGTGTAAAAGTAAAGAAACATTTAAAAATTATTTTTTAAAATTGAAAATGGATAACCTTTTTGAAAATAAATCTTTCTTGTGTTCGAGAAGAAGGAGTTTGGTACTTGACTTATACTATAAAATCGAAGTACTGATAAGCCATATGAACGTAAATGTTTGTCCAGATTTATAATCCCTTCAAAGCAGAAAATAACAACTTAGAAAGGGTTACAAAATTAAAAAATAATTGGTTGAATTTAGAGCAATCTATTGGCTTAAATACATGCTTATAAACGTATAGCAGCAAATACATTGTTTGCAAGTTTGTTTTTGCGATTCAAATTGTTTAAAATTCAGGAGTTCAATTTATAACAAATAAGTACACCTAATGGTTTTTAAAGAGCATTTAAACTCAAATATTAACAAGTTTTAGTCCAGTTTTTGATTTTGTTTTTAAAATTATCAAACAGTTCCAAATTATCGATTTCAAATCTTAATTAAGAAATTCAGTGAAGCATAATTTTTCTTATCATTATAAACAAATTTTTAGAGCTAAATTAAACCATTGATTATTTATAAAATTTAAGTCTTGTTGTAAGTAAAATATGTTATTTCATGTCAAAATTATTATGAATTAGATGCATCCATCATATCCAGAAATCAAGATCTTCTTGAAAGACCGTCGTGACAAGTTGAAGCCGGTGTCTTGAGTCGATTATTTCCGTACTGAAAATATGGCATGTATTGATTAAGGGGACGGAAGATTCGTCGGTGGATATTGACAGTTTATCTAATGCGACGGTCGCAGCGATCCCGAGGAAAAGAAGCGAAGGAGCAAAACAAGTCAATACGTTTCTTCCGCATCAAGAATTCTTTGAAAGCAGAGGCCCGGAATGGTTACCGGATAAATCAGTAGATATCCCCGGGATATTTATCTAGCTGTAGCCGTAGCGCGCTGTGATACAATAGAGAGAGTATTTGGCGACTCACTTATTTCCTACATGGGTCCTGATAATAATGATTCATAAAAAAAATGATAACCATGCTTTTGATGTAAAATTATTTTCAAGATATTGTACTCGGAAAATAGGTTTAATGATTTGCGATATCGAGTTTGAATATTACTAAGTATATAGACATCAATATTTTTTTGAAAATAAAATTAAAAATATGGAGTTAGATGTGTGTTACCTGTTGCTTATTTCTAGAGATGAATGCAAACCTAAAATTATCTCTGACATTTTGAGCCTCGATCAAACGATGAAACTGACGCCTTAATCGGTAACGTTCTCTTCCCATAACGTTATATTTGTAGAAAGACATTGAATTTCATGGAATAACTAAAATTGTAGAATTTCTAAAAATGTTGATTTTGACTTTATGTCTAGTTATCGCACCAGACCATGTGTGTTTCATGTAGAATCTATCAAATAACGAATATAAAAAAGTTTGAAAATATTTCAGAAAACTTTTATATCAATTACAAAATAACTGAAATGAATCATTTTTAAACAGAAAAAACAAGTGTTGACTTGAATATTGAGAAGAAAAATTGCTGTATTATTCACGATTATCTGAGCTGTTTCGACTAGCACATAAAAATGCTGAGTTTTACGTGACAATGGTTCGTAAAGCGAAAGGAAGGAAAACTCTTATCAAAGTAGATTTAGCTTTTGAATATAGTTAATATTAGGATAAAGCAATTCTTATATAATAAAGAATAAAAATTTTTGATGCAAATTTGAAGAATAATCTTTAAAAAAAATTCAAAGAAAATAATCAAGTTTCGTTTTGAATAATAAATAGCATTGGTTTGCAGTGAATGAATATAGGAAGCAAATGTGAGAAAAGTGCAAAAATTACCACTTACGATCAACTATTTATTGTATTCTCCATCAAATAAAATATAGTTTTACTCATAATTATATGAATTAATATTATAATCAGTTAAAAATATCAACTAATGAATTCAATTTTAAGTTCATGGAAACAATTTGTGCAAAAAGTTTTTGATAAGTAAGACCATTTACTAGTATTCTTGATCAATTATTCTTGCAACATCAGTAGACTCTCATTTTTGCTCAAATCACTAATAATATATATTAGGTTGGGGAAAAAGAAATCCATTATTTTTACGTGAACTTTATGTAACTTCTTTTGGATTCACTTTGTAAAAAGGTTTAAAACAGCTTTCATGTAGATTTTTAGGTCTTGCGCGTTTCGACTGCTGACATGCGGTTAACATCGATCATTTTTGATATTTTATAGACATTTTCGACGATGCTGTATCCACATGCGAGGTGCATCTCTAACATCAAAAATACCCGAACGGAATCGACGAAACAAAAATTGTACGTAACTGGTTGTTACAGTTTTATATAGGACGATGCATCGTCCTATATAAAACTGTTCATGAACACCTTTCACAATTTTAGCCACCCGGCTATCTTGTTCGCCGTTATAAGAGAAAAACGAAAATGTATCGAATTTTCTGTTTGTTGTCTTCCATTTTTAAAACCTTGTACTCGTAACTGAATTAATCAAACAAAAAACCGCAAGAGGATATTTTAGTGTCAAATGTTACCTTTCCAACGAGCATAAATCTGAAAATGTTTGATATATACCTGACGAGATATCAATCACTACAGACGTCTACCGAAAAAATAATGGATTACTTTTTACCCAAACTAATATAATTTATTCATATAAAAATCAATTAATGGATCTCTATTACAATGGAAAAAAGGAAATGATGGAAGAATTTGGGTCAGAGATGAGATTAAGGTATAAGATTCTTGATATTATAATTTATTCATTTGATTTTTTTGCTTATTCTAGCTTAACCTAAAGATATTCATTTTAGCATGGATTACTAAATGCTATGATTTGTTAAAATAATATACAATTTATAAACATAGCTTTAAATGTTTGAAAAAAAAGGTGCAAAGAGAGGTAATAACAGAAATTGATATTTTTTGGTAAATCTTGAAATATTTATGTTTATCCAATTATTTATAATATATCATGATATATTTTTAATTTTCATATACTAAATTTTAAAAATGATTATTAGATAACAATCGATATAGAAACATTTGAAGATTTTGAATTGATGCAAATGATAAAAGTTAATATTATTTTTTAGAAATTTTATAAGAATTAATAATTAAAAAGAGATAATGTTAGTGTACCCATGTTACGAACATGGAAATAAAGATTATGCCAAAATGGAAAGCTATCTAGTGAATATTTTCAATAAACGGAATATATAAGGAATTTTTTGTCTACTCCTTAAAACGTACCATTCAATATTTGAAGAAGGATACAAATAAAATCTTCATAAAAGTTGGAATTCTTGTAAAGCAAAATAGACAACGCGTTTGGATTTACATAATTGGAGACAAATAGTTTTCAAGCCTATTAGATTACGAAAAAAAAAATAACTAAACCATACCAGAAAATACTCAAATCACTTTCATCTTGAAGTGTATTTTCTTTCATTGAATAGCTAATGCTTGTTGTCAAACATGTTTGGGAGACAAAAAATGGTTTTTTGTTCAATGAAGCAGAAAATTTGATGTGACCGAATAAGCTAGTTCTTTGCTAATCAATAGCAGTTTAATTCTGATACTAAAATGTAAAGTGATATTGTAATTACAAATCTACGTTTGTCAGCATAAATGCAATCACAATTTGATAAATTTATAAAGACCAAAAAGATAATTAAATAGTTTCCACTTTGATTTTATTTTTAACAGCTGTTGAATGTAATATTTATTCATTAGAAACATGCAATCAATAACTTAAGTTAAAAAATGTATGGTTCAGTTGATTGTCCTTAATCGGACACATAAAATAGCTACAATGGGCAATTTGTAGGAGGAGTCATTACACAGTAACTTGAAAATGTGCCTGGATGTTTTCTGAATCATTTGACGCGTTAATTGCTCAAGTAGATTAAATCGATCAGCTTGGGCTATTAACACAAGCAGTGTGATTTGACAATGGTTCATATTTCAATGTAATTTACATGCGTTATTTTCAACAATGCCATCCTTACGATTATTGAGCATTTAAAATATAGATATTTAAAAAGAAAACTATTCACAAATTATAATTTTTAGAATATTGCTAACCTTTGGGAAATAGCCTATTTATCTCTTTTACATATGATATAATTCACAATCACACACATTAATTTAACAATAACTTCAGCGAAAGATAGACACTAAGATGGCTTACTTGTTCATATTCAGTACACAAATTAAGAAAGTGTATAACCAATGTTATCATGATAAGTGATGTTTATTGTTAGCATCACGTATCATGATGTCATTCGTTTATTCTCTTAACTTAGTGAGATAAGTGTAATATGACTCGATCCTAGGTAAAATTTCACGACCAAGTACATTTAAGGACCATTTAAGATCCAAGTATAATATATAAGGACCATAAATTCCAAGTATTTTACTATACTAAGTCACCATCTGAGAAATTATTTGCAAGAGAGTTTGGTGTAATCTTTAATTATTCAAATTCCTATTCAGTAAAATATGCTAGAAATGAATAAAATTATGAAAACTGGAAAAAGTTATACTATTTTGAACGTGAAAGTGGTGAAAGATATTCCTTAAATTGTTTGATTCATGCTAAAACCCTTATAGATAACACGACGTTATTTTTAATTTTTATTCGATTAAAAAATTTATGAAAATCTAATGTGAATATCAAAATAAGTATTAAAGAAAACTTTATCTAATATTTATTCTTATTTAGCTCCTTTTAAATTTTATAAAGAAATGTTAAATGATAAAGGGTTAAAAACATATTTTTTAAATATTAAAGAAATTTTTCATTTTAAGAATAGTTAAAATATACTTAAAAAGGCAAAGCAAGAATTTTTTTTTTAAAATAAGAAAAATTAAAAGTTTGTCAGTTGCTTTTGCTTGCAGTGAATAAAACTTAAGCATTTATTTAGAATATTGGAGTTTAGAAAAAAATCAAAATCGTTTTAAAGAATCATTAATACCACATGCAAATGGGAGAAGTAAAATCCCAATTAAAAAAATACCTTGCATAAATTTTCTTAATTTTTTTCTTTATTCTCTCACAAAATAAACAATTCCGTAAAATTTACTGAAACTGCTATGGGAGTTAATAATGCAAATTCAAAGAAAAAGTACCTTTTCTCGATAGAGAGTTTTTTTCCCTTAAAAAATAAATTGCATGACCCGTTAGGGATTTCTTTTTTCCTATTCAAGCAAAGTTAAATATTTATGGCGTACTTATCTCACCACCAATGAGGTAATATATATGAAGACATTTACTGTTCCACTCAGTATCGATAAATACTTTCGAGCCGGAGCAAAACTGGAGTAAATAAATGAAATCAAAAATAAATTAAAAGAAAAATATATATGCGTAATAATACTACATTCATTTTCCTAACTTAACTAGAAATAAATAACAAAACCGTTTCACACATATTTGGGATTAAATTTTATTTTAAGTACTTACAAATAATAAATTAAACTCTCCTATTTTTATTGAATGTGTTAGTTATTATGATATATAGTATATGTAATTCTATGTAATATTAGATATGGCTTACTTAAAAAATTGCTTCTAGGAGCCAATATATTTTAAATGCATCTGGAGTTTTACAAGAGTTTAGAAGTATTAAGTTTCTCTTTATGAATCTCTTTATAAATTTTTCCCAAAGTACAACATATGCGAAGTTATATTCTGAAATTAGAAACTTGATCTCACCAAAATAAGAACGCAAACTTTGACTGTTCCATGAAACAAAGAAAGTATTTTTTTTAATTGAAAAGCTTCTTTCCCAAAATTTGAAGTTAAGTCTTCCGTTAACTCATTGAACAAAATATCTTCATTCGGTGGATGAAGAAAAGCATTATAAACCTCCAGAGATAATAGGGCGTTATAAGTAGATAAGGAGTACTTACATGAGCTTTCATTTACAGCTTTTAATCCTAGTGACTCTTGATTAATCTGAAGAAACTTTTTTAAATATATGGGAAAGTAACGTAGATTAGATCTTTGGAATAATATTGAGGATTATTTTACAAGGGAAAGGAAAGCCACATTTACCTGGTTGGTTTGGCTTTTGTTCTCGTTATAGGAAAGTAGCAAGTTCTAGCCCAACTAGTAGCTAGTTCGACTCTAACAAATGTTTGCTAATGTCGACTGGGAGCGTTAAATATGTCGGGGTTAAAATTTTCCTCCATATAAAATGATAACTCTTGGCGGGGCAAACCAAATATATGGGAGATTTACTTGGTACCTGCTTCTAAAGAAAAATAATAAATCTCTTGTGGATATCATATCTCGAGAAAAGTTGAGACTATTATTTTTCACAAGTGATAATATACATTCGCTATTTATCACATATCAATTATAGTTGTATCCTGAGTAGGGTTTTCAAACTCTAATAGCAGTTCACCAGAACGTAAATTTCTGACAGATTTGACTTATTCTATGATAGACGATATTCGCTTTTCAAAGAGGGATATATTTTCAAAGTACCCTCTTTTTACATAATGAAGTACTTCAAATTTTTACTTGCAATTTGTGCTTCCGGTAGGAGAATATAAAATGTATTTTATCCATATATTTGAATAAAATTTTGAGACCTGACCGCACCACAAAGTCCAACAAAAGAATGTAGACCAGATACACCATTACTAATCAAGACTTATATGGTCATAATAGATCCCTGAAATAGCATCCACCCTTATTGAACCTATTGCTTGATCTATAAGGTACCTCTGAGTGGCAAGTCAAATACTAAGTGTTCTTTTGCTTATTCCATGCTTAAGAAGACTCTTACCCGTCATTTTCCATCTAACTGGAAGAGCCTAACTCAAAGCTGTAGACAAGGAAGTATGCTGGAGCTCAGTTGCAATGCTTTTGTCAAGTTAGATATTTCATGACTTGCATTGTTTCAAATTTGACTTTAACTGACCATTTACATATTTGCTTGAAACTGTTTTGGCTTTTCTATATATGTGTGGTTGATGTAAACGCCAACCCCCACCGCTTGTAACCAGAAATATTCCACTATTTACACAAATATCTTATGTAACTATAGTAGTAAAACTGCTACATTTGAGTTGAAAATGGCATAAAAATTTCTCTAACTGCACTTTGTACTTAAAACAGATATTAGTTGATTGTTGTTTCAAACACACTTTTTTGATGATTGGATTATCGATGACGCTAACACATGCGTACCTTTTATTTCACTTTTTACAATTCTATATTCTTATTTTTATCCTGATGTTGGGCAATGTAAATTTGTATTTCTTCATGGAAATTTATTAAAGCCGATTATCCTTAGGAAAGAATAAAAACTTTAATGCTCTCTCTCTCTCTCTGTATATATATATATATATATATATATATATATATATATATATATATATATATATATATATATATATATATATATATATATAATATTATTTTCACTAAATCATAATGAAGATAAGAGCTTAAAAAGGATAAATATAAAACTTAATTCTTAATTCTTAATTCCCATTTGATTGACGTCGGTGTTGTAAAATTGAAAACAATTGGTGTTGTGTTGTAATAGAGTTTCTGACAGTCATTTCTTGACGATTAAAAATGCTATAACTAGCCAATGGTCTTGCAATAGGTAAAATACTTAATACTTCAAATATTTCTTCTTTCCCAAAATTTCATACCACATTAGAAAAGGAACATGGAACTCTATGAATAACACTTACATGTCTTCTCCACACGATAGTCATCAGATGGTTCACATACTGAATACACTAAATACTGCATATAGAATAATGATTTTTCCTACTAATTTACCTAAAAATTGTATATTCATTTAAATGAACTTACGTCATTTTTTTCAAATTCTCTCTTCTCACTGAGTTATATACAAGTTATAACTCATACAAATTGATTATTAAGTTATATACAAATTGATTATTAATGTTATTGTGAAATCTATGAACTTCAACTATGTAATGGGAGCTTCAGTGACAATATCAACTGAGCTTTTGTTGGAGCCTTATCGCGTGAAATATTAGTGAGATCCGCAATATTAAACGGAAGCCAGGTGTGTGATAACTAGAAATTTAATTAATTTCAGATTGACTCTCTAGTTCTGAAAATCATTTTGATTGACGCAGCCAACTTGAGAGATAATTCATATATTCCATTCACCTTATTAGTTTAAAAGTAACAATCGAAGATACAATAGACATTGTATCAATCATCAACAAAGGTATTTCCTTCATATGTGTGTTTAAATATTATTTTTAAGAACCCGAATACTTAAGTGAAGATAAATTATGAAATAATTTATTTAATTTTAAGCACTTTTTATTTAAATGATCAAAGATTCTGTGCATATGATGTTTATATTACATTAAATATTATATTGCGATCCATTTAAATTAATTAATACCAGGTTTATTGATTCTGAGTTTTGATTTCAGGTATAATTTAGGAGAAAAATTGACTTTTATACAATAAATCTGCGTTAAACTTGCAACCTATTTGCAACTCATCGAAAATATAACTTTCACCTGTATAACCTTTCGGTTTAATCATAATGATCAATTATAACTTAAAATTTAGAATTGATCAATAACATTTTTTGAACATTATATCTAGTTAGAAAATTGAGGTCTTTTGTATGCGAAATTTTATATTTTGAGTTTTCTGTAATAGTTCTTCAATGGATAAAAATAAATTAATTTTTAATTTGCATTAATAGAATTATATTTATATAAAATATTTAATATATAAAAAATAATTGTAATTTTAGTTGAGTTAATAAAATAATAATAATCGTGCTTTGCTGTTTAGTTTAATATTTGTTATGTCTGACTTCAACCTCGGGTGTGACACATTTGTTCATAGATCATTATAAATCTTTATTATTTCTAAACATAAGGTTGAAGTACCAATATATATTTTGTTGTGTGGTGATTATATTTAAGAAGGTAAACACAATCGATCATTTCGTAATATTTAATGACACTGAAGTGATGTGGATAAAATCTTTGTTAGCAACCTTCGTCACTGAACATTTTAAGCCAATCATTTTAACATTTTAAATCAACAAGAGACATTATACCATATGTAGATTTATCAAACATGGATTCTTTTAACAAGTTGATCTTCAGTTTGATTGGGTACTGAATCTGCCATTTTCTGGATATGACACCGTTTTCCATAAATCTGCAGCAGCTTAACTTATTTTGTTTGAATGGAAATGGATGTGTGGGCAAACTTTAACTTCAAAGTGACATTCTAAAATCAATCTAAATTTCTCCCATTTCTATTGAAGAACTCACACTTGTGTATCTCAAATAGCTCTGTTTATTAGACTTAAGAAAAATGAAAAAAAATCTGCCTCATTCAAAAAGAATGAAAAAAAATTTCCCCTTGCAAGACAAATTTTAAAATAACTGAATAGAGATGACAAACTAATTATTAACATATTTTACTAAGGTAATAACACCAAAATGTAGGATTTTGATATGTATAATATTTGAAATTCATGGTTAAACTTACTTAATTCTTTGATACCGTGTAACGAATAGCCTATCAGCCAAAGAACATTTTAAGGCATATGAACATTCACTATTTACTGTCTTCTTGGAAGGATCTTCGTGGACAGTCAGCTGTATTTAAGTATCTCAAGAAAGGAAATTTGTGAAAAACTTCCAACAACCACCCACGCCAAGTGAATGCAGAAGCTCGAAATCCATCTTTTGGTGCCACGTACTATGACAAACGGAAATCTATCACAAGAACATGATCAGCCATAAAATTTCATTGTTTTAAAATGTTTTTGATTAAATGAGATGCTGTAGTTTATTGTAATAAGAAAAATGCGCCATTTTCTTGATCAAAGGGGATTTGGATAGATATTTTTGTGATCAGGAAACAATCGTGCTGAGAGGAGTTTTGTCTGTTAATATGTTCCATAATGTTCAATATCCTTCTGCTGGTATTGTGATAAGACGACACAAGAAAAATTCAGTATTTTATAAAAAGATTTATTACAGATCTTTTAATTAGAATTTAAGTTTACTGGCATCAGAAATTAAGGGGAAACTAAACTATTCAATGTTTAGAAAGTAGTTAAACTAACAAAATAATATGGCATGAGTACTATAAGACTATATATATGTTAGAATAAATGATTATATATAAATTTCAAAAGTTGATTTTCCAGTCGGGGACACAAGTGCCGGATAATCTTTTGATGTTTTTTTGAAATTTTCTATGATTAAAATATGCCAGTAAGTTTCTTATATGTAATTTTACTATCTCAAACATATCTTTGACTTATGAATGGAAATTATTTGTTTCATTATCTTTGTTTTCAATTGGTCATTTCTTTTAACTGAAATTGATCAAATGTCAAGTACCTCGATTTGTTAAGCAATGTACAACTTTGAACATCACATTGAAGACGATTTATTAATTTAATTAATAAATTAATTTAATTTAAATTAATTAATTTCCTCATTGTATTCTGAAAACAAGCCCCTTGAATCTTAAAATTCCTTTTAAATAAGATCTTATTATTATGCTAGCTAGTGGTTGAGTCACAGGCAGGAGACCCGGTATTTTTGGGACAAGACAACGATTACTTTACCAAGAAAATATTATAAAATACAATTTCATCATTTATTTGTATTAAAATTTTTTCGCAATATGTTTTTGTACAACTTTCTTCATTACATACGCGATGATTAATATATCTTTACACTTAACGTGCATGGCTTAAATTAAAGATGTTAATATCTTGCTATTTACCATAGAAAATGTTGATATGGATAATTATTCAAGAAAATGAAAATTACTTGCTTATTCATGAAACTGAAAATCACCTTTTGAACATTTATAACAATTCATTACATTCCGTTTTTAAATTACGTGATTCTTAAAGTGCTTATCAGAAAAGTTTTAATCTATTTACCAGGAAAGTCAAGAAAAACTATCTTCTTGTTCTTCAAGATTTCCCCAATTTTGAGTCGAGTGAAAAGTCATGCTAAGAGAGAAGTATCTAAGTTCAAATGATTCTTTAATGAATCATTTCTACTCTTCTCATTAAAGAATCACTAAATCGAAAAGCAATTGGATCTAACGAGCTTTTGAAACAAATCGAATAACAATAACTCCAGGCATTCAGATTCAAGTCTGCTTATTGATCTTTATCTCTCGAAATTAAGCATAGAAAAATGCTGAAAATTAAATCTTATGTTTCTGTTTATTTATTGTGGCAGGAGTTTGCCTAGAGTTTAATATTGGTTTTCTTTAATTTTCAAGTAAAACATTGTAATGTTTGATGGTGGATTTTCTTTCCATATAATAGAAGATGTTTGTAAATTTTTGAAAGTTATATAAGAGAATAATGTAGAAATAAACCAGATTAATTTATGTTGATGAGTAAAAAAAGTTTTTTTTGTGTTTATTTTGACAAAATAATATTGATTTTTATAGATATTTGATTTAAGATGTTGAGATATTATTTTATTGGATGTGTTTGTTTTTACGTGTTTTAAAAACTAATTTGATTTATTTCTCATTATACAGAAATGTAAATATTATTCTATTATTTTACATGAATATACACCAGCTCTAGTGGCTTATATTTAATTTCACTTGTTAGTAATAAGTAACTCCAAACTATGGTTACAGTGAAAATCATATTGTAAATTGAAATTGATTTTATATGTAGTTTTTAAAAAATTATGTTTTTTTTTAATTTTGTCAAATCAAATAAAATTATAATGATAAATTAATTTGGAATATATTCTCATATATTTCTGTTATTTCACTAAGAGTATAATGCTTAAATAACTTTGAAATGAAAAAAATAATTTAAACATTTTGATTTTATAACCAAAAGAAAATAGGTTTTCAAAAGATATTAAAAGTTATATTTCATTTACATAAAAATATTTTTAGCAAAAATGCATATGCTTCCAAACTTTTTACAATTACGAAATAGTTCCGTACGTTAAACTAAATTGTGAATGTCTTCAAAATTTTTTAAATTATTCATAATTTATTTCATAAAACAGTTTTTGATAGAGTACTAATAATCAAATAAGTTGAGATTGGGGACCATATTTAAAAAGAAATAGGAAATAATCCATATAAATTCTTATAAATATATTTTATTTATGTAAAATACATAAAAGTATAATTATATTTTATTAAATTTTTATGTGTTTAATTATTTTTATTTTTGTTTAATTTACATATGCTATGATAGTTAAAATTTTTCGAATCACTCAATGGCGGTTTGAAATAGGATTTTATCAAAATTTAATAACAAAATTGTTAGATTCTATTATAAAAACTGGGAATGATTCATATTTTAGATCTTTATCAGGAATAACTTTAGGGATTATTTTTAAAATCAGGATTTTTATGTTCTAATGGATAGAATTGTGTTTTAATATACAGTACTAAATACTGGAAATATTTTTGATTTATTTTTCCCTCTTTTTCTTTTATATTATTTCACTAATGAAATATCTGGACACAATTAAGAAATTTGAACCCCATTCAAAAGACGGACTTGACGATAGATATAACAATTTCTTATTTTTATGCATTATACAGTAGATAGAAAAAGTTCTTATACACATAACATTATATAACATTATAGGACATTATATAATGTTCTATAATATCCATATATTTTTTAATACGATGAGCCACTTAGGCTTGAGTATTCATTACTTTCTGACACGATAAATGAAGCGTTTCCTTACCTATCTCTGATATGGGATGGCGAAAAAGCAATTTATGACAGCAAAGATAAATAATTACCTGAAACTTCATTATTCATAGAAATCACTGTACTTCTCATCAAAATAAATAATAATTTACTGATCATTCAGAAGAAAAAGAATTTTATTTAATCATAATTAAGCTTGGGGAAACGATTAAATTCAATTAAATTAACTTTATGCTTACCAAATTTTCTATGTTAAATAGCTATTAAATTTAAAATTTGATATCCTAATCTGGGTAGTTAAAAATTTATATCAACTATAAGACATTATATATGAATTTTAAGTGTGTTTATTTTATTTTGTTGTGTTCTTATTTTTAACTGTCTCTTCCTGAGCCCTAAACACAAATAACTTATAGAAATCTAGACAAGAGATACATAGTCGAACAAATAGATTGACATTTGTATCGATGTTCAAATTCCATCTGAACTAAAATGGAGACACAAGTTCTTACTAACGTTAGAAATAAAGTGCATATGACTTTTTAGTTCGACGATCTTGAAATGTGTCAAACATTGAACTCACTGCTTATTGGACGCAAGAACACAACGCCTTTCTCTGTCAACGGTAGTTTTCTGCTTTCAAGGGAAGCTAATGAATAATTTGAATCCCTTTTTCTCTTCCGTTATAAACCTAATTTTAAAAGTGAAGACAAATTATGACTTATTTCTGAAACTTTAATGGAAAAAATAAAAAAGGTTCTAACAAGGAAACGAGAGACTGCTCTGAATCTTAAAATTTCGTGGCATTAAAACTGCCATACGTAAGCGATGCCTCATCTATCACTTTTATCATCTCACATTTACAGACAGCATCACTACAAATGTCATTAATCACTGGAAATTTCTGGAGAACAGGTCCGAAATCTGAAGTTTTCCTTGTACCTCTGCATCGCTTGAGAGAGGACCTGAACGCATCTGTCTTCTTTTATCGGCTGATATTGACGTCGGTCTCATTATGGCTGTAAAGGGATGACAAATTGTTCCGTTAAGGAGACTGTATTTTTCTTGCATTTGCAATGGCCTCCTATTTTATCGTAGGAAACAGTGCTGAGTTGTCTGGATTTTATTTTATAACATTGGAAGGATTCTCTGTTCCTAATGAGGTGAATGAATAGAAAGAAAAAAGCGATTTTATACTGAAAAATAAAAGTTATATTTTATATATATTTTTTAGAAAGGCATTAATGTCATATCTGGAATTTGGCCTTTTCTATACCCGTCTATTCAAAGATTGCTTGTCTGGAAACATCTATACACTTTAAACTTGCAAAGTTTATATAATCCCACCGCTGCATAATATTGAAATATGAAAAGGATAATGTAAATTAAGAAGTCGACCTATTCATTTGATTGCGATTTAAAATAATATGAGAGGTAATTGTATTTATAAATTGTGGATGATAAAAATAAAAAGTGAGATTATTATTGAAAAAGAAAATTGATTATGATAAAAAAAATACTGAATGAAAGTTTCAAATAAATTATAAACAACTTCGGTGAATGAACCTTAGTAAATATGTATTTGATAATATAAAATTAATAGGAAAAATGAAAAGAATACAGTAGTTAAACATTGGGACATAATTTGGATTTTGTTTATTTCTTAGCAAGTATGCCAAGATGTAATTTTAAGTAAAATAATTCCCATTGTACATAGAAAAAAAAAACATGAGAATAGCTGTTGGTGTAAATTTTATTTATTTAATAGACATAAAAATCTATCATACCTAAAATTTTTACCATCATGAATTATAGGAATAACATTATTAAATAAAACATGTTTTCCGTTAAATGAGAGTCTTTTGTAACGATCCTCAAGAACTTTTAAAATTCTTTAATTCCTTTTTTAACTGTTTGCAAGCATAATTTCTAACAATAAAATCATTTTTCATAGTATTACACTCTTAATACACATGGAAAGAATAGTAAGCAAATTATCCAATTATCAAGACCTGAAAGTAATGAGTTTAGGTTGTTGATCAAGCCTGAAACAATTGAACAGTCAAAGATTATCGTGTATCAAAGTGAATCTTGTGATTGAAGTATGTTATATGTTCCATAAGATGTACTTTTTTTTCTGAATTATTAGTATGAAGTAAGCAAGTGATTACCTCTTTGTTTCATCGGATTAAGTTGAACTTCATCATTTGTCTGAAGAAGTAGGTTTCTATATCATGTTTCTATCCGCTTAATTATGCTGTCCAAAACCACTTAGGTCAGCTTCATAATTTTGAATCATAATACAATAATGCAGTTGATATTCGATTGGTGGGGTAGAATATCCTGGTTAGTAAGGACATCGTTATCATTATCCGAAGGCAGTGAGATCTGGTCTCAAATTAACCGAAGATTTGTTGTGTTCATTAAAGGTGGGTCGGGTAAGTTAAATAGTTCTTGGTAGCAATGTCCTCCACATGAAGTGATATCTCTTGGAATTACAGAGCAAATATTACGGGTTTTCTGATTAGTTTCTGCTTCTAAACTACAAACTTCTTTCCAATTACTCACAACTAAATGATAGAGTTAAGCTAGGTACAAAGAAGCATATGCTGGCAAGCAATAACAATTCTTTTCTCTCCACACCATGGCCGACAGAAACATGCAAAGGGAGTGCAGTGCAGTTAAGCAAATAAAAAATGGGGATTTTTTTTTATATTCTGTCCAGTTATAGAAGGAGTTACTCTTGTACAAAGTACCTTAAAATTATAAGAACTATATTAGTAGGACTTATATTTCCTGAAGATTAATGCTCATGACACTTAGTACATTGTATCATCGTAACTCAGCAGTTAAAACTTGTAATTGTATGAAATAGCTGCATTAAAATATAAATCTTGTGTCAGAGATATCACACCGAAAAAAATTAATTTTCCATTACACGTATATTAATACATATCTATATATATTAATATATATGTTGTAAGACTTCATCCAGCAGAAATGAAGACAAAAAAACTACTTAATTTTAGGCAAGTGAATAAATAAATAAAATATTCTGAGTTTTCTGACTTTAAAGACTTCTATGTTGCTCAATATTTATGAGAAATCCACTACGAAAAAGAAAATATTCAATGAATGTTTCCCAAAACTTTACAACTCCCAAGTGGTAATATCAAATTTTAAGCTATCCATTATGAGGTAAAAAAATATTATAGATTTATAATTCAACTATAAATACTCGTATCTAGAAATAAAAGAAAATAGTATTCAGATTTCTTGCGAAATCTAGTATTTAATTAATAGTTATAAATTTGTAGTATACAAACGAATTAACAAACTAATTAATGTAGATTAGTATGTAAATAATTGCGTAAAAAATTCAGATTTACAAATATATATATACAAAAGATATATTCACACAAATAACTGTGAAAAACTATAAGTAAATATAAGAAATTTCAAGAAAGGAATTAAAATTTCTAAAAACTAGTTCACTAAAAAGATAGCATTTTTATAGGCAGATTTTTTATTTTCACAAGTGTAGACTACCCCAAACTTTTATTTTTGGTAAAAACTAACTACAGTTAAAAATTTTATAACTAGTAATGATACATTTACATAAAAAAAATAGGTACTATTTCACTTAGTAGTCACAATTGAAAAAGCTACAAAATGAAACTACCGACCTGAAATTAACAAATATTATCCCCGCTTGATGAATTACAATATTTTATTTACAACAATAATTTTAAACCAGGTGAAAATGCTTACATTTTCAAAATAAAATATTTTACATTATTAGCTATTGTTTTCTTTATCTTTATCCTCCCGTCTGTGTTGTCAAAAATGTCAATTCAACGAAGTTTGCACCGATGAAATAGAAAAATACTAAAATAAAGTTATTTATAAGATAAAATAAGGGACTAAGTCGGTTTTAAAAACTTGATAAAATAAAATTTTACGATAGATACTTTACTTGACATTGGTAACACGTATGGGAGAATTTATCGCTTCCTTTGGACAAATGGAATAGTATATAGATTGGTAATAATATAGATATTTATGAGACCGAAATTTCTTTAATAAAAATATAAACTAAGTAAATGACATGAAAGAAAGTATATATATATACATGAAATATATATATTATATACTTCCTATATATATATATATATATATAAATATATATATATATATATATATATATATATATATATATATATAATTTCTTTATTTCTATATCACTTTCTTCGGTTATTATTCTACATGAAATTTTTAAAATCGTGCAACAGTCATGAGAGATTAATGTACAAATTTTTTGTTCGCTTTTCTTTACAAATTATATTAAAAAAATGATTTTATGAAGAACAGAGTTTAAATCACTCATTTATAAAAACTCTTTGACAAAAATCATATTCTACAGTTGAAAATTTCTTTACTCTTTCTACAAATTGGCTTCGTATACATGCCTTTTTTTCTAATTTCCAAACTATTTTGCTTTTAAAAGAATCGTATCTGTGGGAAGCATACTCTCTCATTAGAAGATGGACTGTTTTTCCACAGCTGCCAGTGCAGGCAGGATTCCACTTAAGCTCCTGCCGAGAAAGTTTCAGCCCCCTAAATAGATTGTTATCTATTATAGTTTAAGACAGTCTTCTTAAGCTTTTAGACAAAACATAAGGTCTAGAAATGTTCTCAGTAATCACGTGGATTAACCGATAAAGTACGCCCAGGGAAAAGTAAAGTATCCGGGAACGATTATTGAGCTGGCAGGAAAGTAGTTGGATGTGAATCTCTGTCACTCCTGATTAGATTAATTTCACAATTATTCGCTTCGCAGTGTTGTTCGCATTTTGTTTCTTACAATTTGCAATATTTTATTTTAAAATTGCAATGATTTTTTTTAGTTTCGATTATTTCGTACGATTACATATTTAACCAAAATATTGTAAATATAATAAAAAGATTTTAATCTTTGTATTTAAATATTTTTTATGTTAAACTACATCAAATAATAAAAAGTTGTTAAAACAATGATTAAATGTTATTTCAATAAAAAAAATGATAATTTATTTGATTAAAATAACGCTTTGTTGAAGAATTATCCAAATTGCTTCCAATACAAAACAGATTTCCGCCTATATAATTTAAATTGTGAATATATAGAATATATGTCCATATAAAGAATAATTAAAAAGTAATATATGTAAAATATTTATACAGTTTTATTGTTGTAATTTAATTTTTTAAGCGTTATTTATATTATTTTAGTATTGCACCCTAAATCACATATTGATTTTTGATCCATTCCTGAAGCTTTTTAGCTTAATTATTTTAAGTTACGGACCTGTTTACCTCAAAATTATCAAAAGAAATTATTGTATCTTTCTATACATTTATGACAAGCATACTCCCAATTAAGAATGAGAGAACATGATTCTAATAATTTTATAGAATAAAGAACAGTTGTGAAGAAATGTTTGAATTGTGAAAATGATAAAATTTAATATTAGTATATTGATACGTTTCTATTAGTTAAATGAATGTTAAACTTAATATCTACTTTATACTATGTTGGACTTATTTCATTCAAAGACTAGTGACTATCATACGGATTATGCAATTTGTCTGCTTATTTTATTCTATATATTTCATGCTGTCTTCTTTTTGCTAGAGAAAACAGCAAAAAGCAGCTAACAGTCTCATAATTTGACACCATGGTGGTCGGTACTTGAAGAATTTACTTCGCAACAAGGAAACTGTTGGAAGCCCATATGACTTTTCCTTCTAAGCTATCTTCAAATTTGGTTAGCATTTTCTAAACTTCTATTGCACTCTTTTGTTATTTGTGAGAATATTTCTTAGGAAATAGGCTATATATTTAATCATAAAAGAAAAAACATTTACTTTGGTAGACATGAATGTAGAAATGAGAAATGCAAATGTCCGCTCTAATTGTTCAATAGTGATGAGGATCAAAGTTGAGACTTACCAGTATGTAGTCTACCTCTTGTTTATGATAAGCTATTATAGGGCCTTAGAATAATAACAAATACTTGGAGATTTAGTAGTCGGACATTTTTCATTTGAGTAAAAATTCCGAGGGTCAACTCCAGCCATTATTGAATACGAGTAAGGGATATTGAATTTCTACCCTGCATACTTTATTTTTGGATAGATGCTTGACATTTTTCTTGTAACACTTGAATATGGCTTATTATTAATGGAAAGTCATTCTGAAAGAAAACTTACATGGCGGACATTAAAAATATCTCAAAACTGAATCGGACCAATTGGATATCCACTACGTGGAATCTAACTCATATTAAAAGTTTATAATATTTGTATATTAAATGACAAACGAGAAAATTACATCTGAAAATACATTTTTTTAAATTTTATTCTTTACACAATTTTTAGTTTTTATAACATTCAGAAAAATGTTGATCTTATGACTCTTTTTATATAAAAAATATATATATTTGTCTACCATTTAGTGTTTGATCAAGTTACTTCACATTAAATGTCTCATTAAAATTTTAATGCTGATTGGATAGTGAAATTTTGGAAATTGATAGTTATTTTTACTATCATATATTACAAAAAACGTTATGAATAATTTTATCTTAAACCACCTATTGTTGTTCACCACGTGATAAATTGTATCTTAAATAATATGTTGAGACAACCAAATCTTTCGCTATCAATGCTAACTAATGCCTAACTTTGAACCATGAGCAAATGATTCAATACCTGAATTTTCGCATAAAATAGCAGTGGAGAATCATTCGTTACTACAAATCATATAAGCTTTCTCGCATTGTTTTGGGCAAGAGATTTTTCTGGAATAGAACTAGTTCTTCCCTCGCCACAAGAGCGACGTTTTTCTTCAATTGACTATCAGGAAATAAGCAATTTTTAATAACTCATAAAGGAATTTTGCTTAACAAAGCTCTTTTCAGTTGCTTATTTTTGTTGGAAAGAGCATTTAATTACACCTAATTGAATCTTAGTATTGAAGCACAATCAAACAATGAGATCAATATTTGAACTGACATGTTCTTGTCAGAATTTCTATACATTAGCATGAAACCTTCCAAGCATTTTTTTTTTCCGAATGATGATGTTCGACAATTCTAATTATTGGACACAATGCTTTTAAATAGGAGAAATATCAAATAAACAGCAAACAAGAATTCTTTCTTTCTTTTTTCTTAATTCATTTTCCCGAAGAAAATCTTATGAAGTATGTTGATTATTTCGGAAAGTTCATTTTGCCACATACAAAAATTTTAACAAATATTTCAGAAAAATTTTATACTTCGTAAATTAATTTAAATCAATTTAGATTTTTTTCTGTGTTTTGCAACAAAATGGCACTCAAATTTAAATAATAGTTTTTCCAAATTCGGAGAGAGAATTTTTCATTTTTCATTAAAATAGTTTTAAGTAGTAACAAGTTATAAAGTTGTATAATTTATGATTATCATTTCCTAACACTTGGGTAAAATAGTTATTCTAACAATAATTTCATTTAAAAATGTGTTCATAACAAGCATTTTACAATGAAAAAATTTCAAAACAGTTAAAACATTTTGCGGGCATTTTACAAAATCCATTTAAAATAAATTCCAATATTTATTGTCTGAATATTATTTTTATCGAAAGACCGCAATAGTGAATATCGAATCATAATTTAGAAGACTTGCTCAGTAAAAGAATTTAATCATCTTGTTTTCAATAAAATAACTATAATCATTGAAATGGCATATTCACCCATACCATCACCATGAATAGAACCAAAAATTTACCATAAATTTTTCTTGCACAATAACATCCAACTTTATAAAAAAAAGTTATGGACATTCTCATATACCTAACTGCCTTTGGTACGTCAGAAAATGGTAAACATCAAATATGAAATCTTCAATATCACGGAAGCACTGAAGAAAAAGATATAAATTCAGGAAATGGTAGGGGGGTCATTATTTATATTTCCCTCATTTTCTATATTGCTCCTAAGTAAAAACACGTAATGTTGCCTGTTCTAATAGAGGATATCATAACGTAAAAGCCTTCTCTCTTTTTTATTGCCAACGCACTCGCTGGATTTTTTCCGAGCCGAGGCGTTTTATTGGTTTTTAATTTATTTATGGCTTATTTTTTCGCCTGCCTCCGTCACCGTTATGTCTACCCTTCATTTTTCGTAAGATCCAAAAAGATAAGATTTACAGGTGTAATTTTTTGTGGAATTCCAACATTCCCCGTAATTTACACATTCCTGCGGAACATCAAAGGAAACGTTGCCTTTCATTAGTAGTTTCAGGGGTAATTTTTGAAGCAATACAAGTGTTGTAAAGTATTGGAAATAGTGCTAAAAGTAATTCTGTTTTGAATGGCTTTTCTTTGTCTATATTAGTGACGTGAAAACTGCTGCATCAACATCAACTCACGGTAACCTTATTATTTGAAGTTACATTTAAGTGATTGTATTGATCGTGAATTTTGATATACTTTTTTTCAAATTATATAATTAATTTCTCATTCACTCACTGTGGCCTATTAGTATAGTTATGCTCTTCGGAATAGAAGGTTTTTGACTCGATCTATGCCATCGTTGAACATTTGGAGATGGATTTTGTTCTTTTGATTTCGGTGTACAATTTTCTGTTTTTTTAGATTTCTTTAGACTTCTGAAGGGAAATTTTTTTAAAAATCTGCTGAAATATTTTTCAGATTTTCTGCTTTATGACACACGAGTACGTTCCTTTTTTATATAAAAGTTTTCTCTAAGAAGAAAACTGCATTGAGTTTTTAGATACAACAACCTCTGGTTTTTTAATTGATCACCAAGGTTTTCAAATTCTTTACATTTTTTAATGCTAAGGAGATCTTCTAATATGTGGTTTTAAAAAATTTATTAACAACAAAGATCATAATAGCCCTGTTGAAGAACCAAGCACTTCGAATTAGAAGAATATAAACTTACTTTAGACACTGATGAGAAATGGAAAAATTCTGCATTTATCTCTTATGCATGAACATCTATCGGGAAGTATCTGTAATATATAGTCTTATGACCTAAATCTGTTCTAAGGCATTTTTAATATTCTCCGAATAAATTGCATTCCAGTAAGACATTTCATGAAAATGAGACGTATACACTTGTCGCTCAGAAAGAAAGCATGAAAACTCTAATGTACCAACCTCCATAGATGTTTATCAGAAAAGCAATGTTCATCTCCCATTAATCAAAAGTGTTCATTAGTCTATAAATCATTATCAATGGTTTAGATACCTATAACTTTTGTATTTAAGAAGCATTTTTAAGAACAACTATAAGAAATTAATACTTTTTTAAAATGAGATGACTGAAATGGTACATTAGTAGTAATGATTCTTTTTCTTTTTCTTTTGTTCTTTTCTTTTTTTTTTTTTTTTTTTTTTTTTTTTTTTTTTTTTTTTTTTTTTTTGGTCAATATTTCATTTTTAAAACTGCAATTATAAATTTAAGCAAATATCTAAATATAAAATAACTCTCATAATAATTTATTTTTGTTAGTTTTGCGTTAAATATTTCTTATTGTTTTAAAAAACTAATTCCAATTAATTTTCTCTCTGTATTTATTTGAAAGAAAACGTCTTAAGACACACTTCAGATGATTCCGGAATTTTTCTAAAAAAATCTTAAGTAAGCACTTTCATAGTAATTTTTAAAAAACATTATATATTCTGAGGATAAATAAAAGTGTTAAATAAGTTTATTCTGAATTTTTAAAATATCCATATATTTTTTGGAGGTATACCCACTTTTTTGCATATATTTTGAGATACGCTTTTCAAGAAGATAGACTGGATTCATAAGTCTGATGATTTGTAAGTTTTAAACTGTTTTCTGGGGATTATCTTCATAAACTCTTTTAAAAACATCAAGGATTTATTAGAAACAAATGTAAAATATTCCAGATTATTCAAATATCCATGAAAATTTCCTAAAAATTAGTGAGAGTGCATTGTTTTTAAAACTGTGTCAGTTTTTCTTATGCATATTATCATTTGAGTGAAACTATTATACTATATTAGAAAGAATATTTTATTCGAAATATAGATCTTATAGTAAATTAATCTCAAGACTTATTTAATTATTAAACAAAAAAAAACTTGCTTCAAGTTTTTTTATGACAAAATTCAATAAAATTATTTTTTAAATGCATGTCAGTTATTCTTCAATGAAAAAATCAAAATCATAGTTACAATTTTATTTTACAATTTCAGCTCAAGACAAATAGACGATAAAAATTAATTAATCTAAAATTATACAGCAAACAATAAATTTTAAATATTAATGAAAAATGAGATAATTATTTTTAATTTTAGAGTACGAAATGTTCAGAATACCTCGAATTTGAAACTTCTTGGCAACAATTATTTATATTAATAAACTCAATTATATGGAACTGTTAGTTATAATGTAGGAATTATATACATCATATTATTAACAAAATGAACTTCTCAATTATTATTTTTACGATAATAGAATGCAAAAGAGCATTCATATCTCAAAGCTACTATTGTTTTCATATGTTGTTCTCTAAAAAATGAAAGCGAAAATTTTAGAATATATCTTCTTGAATGGCATCCATCTTTTGAATATTCCTATATGTTTTGAAGTACGATGGGGATGCCTTACATAAATCTATTCGAAAAATCGTTTATCAAAATAAAATATATAAGCTAAAGTAAAGGTATTTTGAAGAGATAAAAATCCAAGCATTAAATCTTGAGTGATATTTTGTTTTTGTTTATTTATTTATTTTTTTGTCAGAGTAGAATGTAATGACACTAAATTCTTTATCATCGTCATGCAAAAAATAGTTTAAATTTAAAAAATAGAACAGTAGAGGTAGTGGAATTTTTTTCGATTAAAAAAATAACATTTAAAAAATCTCTGCAAAATGTCAACAAAATAAAATGCATTATACTACTTTCAACTTAAAGTTTATTACATTTAAATATTTATGTATTAATTTGCTCTTTTATTTCTGTAGTAATAATGCTTTTTTTATTTAATTTAACAATTAAAGTTTTTATGCTGTTTGGGAAATTTAATTAATGATATTTTGCCAGCATGAAAAGGTAATTTCTTAAATTCTACATAATAGTAATTTATCTGGTTAGAAATTTTACAGAATTATATGGAAAAAGAAATTCTGAAAATAAACTTAAGCCACATTTTCATTTATTATTATCTGTAAAAATGCATTCTCAATTATTTTGAAAAGAATCTCAAATAATTTATTTTAAAAAATATTTGTTGTTTTAATTAATGTATTAAATTTTCTAAATCATAACAATAAGTGCATAAAACAAGTATATGTCAAAAAAGGAATAAATTTTATCATTTTTTGTTGAATGTAAGAGAAATGAAAGGCATCAATTTCGTCACATTTGTATTAAAATATTTTAAAGAAAATTTCTCCTTATCTGAAGGCTTGTTTAATTGCAAATACTGTTTACAAATTAAATTTATGCTTAAAAAACTCTAAGTTATAAAAAAATATTTAATCTTGAGATGGGAAATGCACACACTAACAACGACTGAATGTCAGACAAAAATCACTCTTTTTCTCCTACAATGTCTAGCGTAATTAAAATGTTTTTAGTTTTATATCACTTTTATGATGTGGCAAAAGCAAGATATTTTTTATAAAGTAAATGAAATATTTTTCCTTGCAACAATTAAAAACGACCTCTAACTTTAAATTTATTCAGATATGTGGATTCTTTATATATAAAATTTTAAAAAAAGCAAGTATTTATTTTTTAATGTCAAATACTGTAAATATACAGTTAATATAAATTATCTATTTAAAACAATTCAGGAAAGTAAAATTTGCTTAAAATTTCATGTATTTTAAACTAATAATCCTCCAAAACATTTGTAGTGGCAAGTATCTATTTTTAATGCTAAGCTTATAAAAACATTGTGTTATTTTTAATATTCTCCAAGAATGTCCTCAAAATGTTTCAGATATTTACTCTGGTGTTAATTAACTATTTACAATTTTTTCAGCAAAATTTTTAAAAATAAAGTAACTGAATGCATTATTATACATATCCCTGCTTTAATGGATTAAGATATTGCAAATAGGCAATCGTCTAAAAATAAATATATTTATATCATAAAAATAAATTTATTAATATCGTATACTTTAAAGTAGGAAATAACAATTTGTACAAAATTTTATCGTAGGTTGTTATGCAATTAAAATCATGATTGAACAAAACAGGATGCGTCATGTGGTCATTTTTTTTATCGAATTGTCTTTATTACTGCTCATATACTGCTTCACTTAATAAGACATATGGTAATCTTATATTCAAACGTCTCATACTGCTTATAAGATTATTGATTACAATGTTTGTAGTAAAATTTCATTCTTTTAAAGGCATTTATTTTAATGTCTGATTTGGAAAAAGTTGCCAACATGAAATGACATATCTTAAAGCAACACATAAGTTATGTATAGAATTAAGGCTTGGAGAATTTTACTGGCACACTGTATGGTGAATGCATATTCTCTTCCACATTAACAACACCAAATGCAGTTTTGTGTAAATAAGCATTATATCGTCAATCAAAACGAATAGATCAACCACATCTTCTCGAAAAGTCTTAAATTGAATTATAGAACCTCATGCCTACAATATTCGGCTGCCTTTGTGCAGTTAGAGAAGATATGGAGATTTGTAGTTTTATTCAACATAAAACCTTCTTATACAAGACTACTGTGATCTCAAAGTGGTTAATTTCTCTAATATTTGCAAAATGATTGATTTTATTAGTTTCTCTCTAGACAAAAACTTCTCAAAAACCACTTTATGACCTGAATTTTTTCTTGATACCTGTCTTAATTCACCCAAGAAAGATATCCTTAGTTTCATAATAAACATAATTTCTCTTGAAACGGAAGAAAAGATACACAATTTTTAATGAAAAGCTTCCTCTCTGCAAAATTCCATACTTGGTTTTTCTTGCTATCATTACTCTAAACGCAGTAACAAGATCTTACTGCCAGTACTTTCATCGCTTTGGCATCGTGGATATAAAGCCACTTATTGATCTTCCGAGAGTGTTACTATTCTTTGAAGACATTGTTCGTTCCTCTAAATGATCTCATTCTTTGTTTGTAACTGTTGCCCTAATCTAGATACAACCATACCCAACGCTTATCAACAACGAGCAACTTCATCAAATGACTGCTTTAATACCAGCTTCTCAACAGTTTCCTTTCACAAGTTATCGTTTAAGTGATTTCATGTCGTCATTTAAACAGTAATTACATGAATATTCCTTAAAAAATGAGAATTTTTACACATACTTGTTAGTTTTAAACTCCACCTTTTCATTTTTAAATTCCACATTTGTTGTTATTTAAACAATCATTCATTGGTAAAGAAATTTTCATTAGCTTGATTTATAGTCGACACTTGACTCATAAATTAAAATCAATCTTTAAATTACACCATATCAAATCAATTTAAATAATTGTCTTTGGTATTTATAGTTGTTGCAAAAAGTACATTTGCAATTTTGTTATTTTTATTTTGGACATTACTGTTGAATAGTTATTGTAAATTTCTTTCCAGTTTGATGGAACCATATTTAATTCATCATAAGTAATGAAGAATTATCACTGAAGCCTCTAATAACTGCTAATTATTTTTAATTTTTAAATCTTTTTATCCTTCATTTTATTCTAGGTTTGCTATTTTAGTTTTATGATGATATGTTCAATCGAATTCTGTAAGCAAGTCTTTGCTTGAAAATAATATTAATGGAAATATGAAGTAAGTACAAATATCTTGTGTCAAAAGGTTCTAATTTGAACCAGTAATTGGCTTGAAAATATATTTATCTCTTAATATTTAATTTTCTACTTTTTGTTTATAAGTGCATTTATGATGATGTCTTATTTACTATATTATGATAATATAAATAAAATATGAGGACATAATTATTTATAATGGTTAGTATCTTTAACGAGATATGTATGGTATAATATTTTCGAAAATCAAAGAAAGAATTAATTAAACCAAAATATTTGACATAGCATCAGTTAGCAGCTGAAAGTTTTCTTAAGGCTTATTTTGAATAGTTACTTCAAAATTTCCTTATGAGAGTTACTATTCATGAGAGTGAACCATGTTATTGTCTGACAAGTGAGGGAAGTGGCGAAAATCTACCTGCTACGCAGGCAGATGTTCATGCAAAAGAATAGAAACACATCCTTCATTTTCATGGTCTAAAAATAATTGAATTTAAACCTGGAAAATATTATATTGCATCGTAAAAAAGCATATATATAGATTATTTCCATAGTTAGGGATCATTAAAGGCCTAAATGTAACTTAAGTGTCATTAAAGGCATAATCGAACGCATTCAAATTTGCGACACATGAATTTGAGAAATTGTGACAGATATTCTGAATTAAAGAACTAGGTTAAAATATTGATGATTTCTTTAAAGGTATATATTAAAAAGTTATCTACAAGTGTATTTAATTAAAAAGTAATTTAAATTTTTTATGGCATCATAATATTGACAATTATTTGAAGAAAGAAATGTTTCAATTTTTTGCATTCTTCTTGTAGGAAAATTTTTACTGATACTCATACTTTATTTTATGTGTAGAATGGATTGATTACATATATCGAACGTACAGTGCGATGTAGAAGAAGAATTTGTTTTTATAAGTGAGATTCTCGATAGTAATCCTTGCAATTAATCGTTTAAATAGAATTAGAACTTATTGTGATCACAAATACTAGCATTGTTAATGAATAAAGAAATTTATATACATACATAGGTGTGAATTTATACATTCCAATTTATGAAGGAAACGAAAACTAAATAACCATGTTCTAATTAAACTAAAGGACTGAATGAAAATTTATTGCAAATACCAGAGGAATTCGCACTAAGAAGGCCACGGGACGTGTTGCCAATATTAAGTCCTCCAACTCAAATACCTGACTTCCTATTGAGAAGTGTGATTGAAGCGCAGCGTGCAATTGGGAGACCTCCCATCGGCGAGTGGGAACAGATAGGTCTTCCCCACCTCCACACTATCTGAAATTCCCCCTCCCTCGCTCCCCTTCCAGATGAAATGTTGCCCTTTCCCTAAACAGTTATCAGCGTGGAGTCGGAATCAGAGAGCCATTTTCCTTTCCTCTTAAGAGAACCCCCACTATTCCTCCAAAGGACCCTTAAGATAATGCCCCCTCCCCAACTTAACGAGCTGTTAAATGGAAATCTGGAACGGCAATTATTCATGGCGGTTAATTAATCCCAGGCGGCGGTAAACAGGTGCACCTAAATAAACTCGTGAGAAAACCATTTACGATTTCTCAGTGTTTGTTTGCTTTTTTTTTTTCAGCCGCCACTTTTTCCGCCGGAATCAATAACGTATGCTGATTTGTGCGTTTCATTTCCGATGCTTTCAACGGAGGACATCAGAGGGGAAGATCGAGAAACTGAGCAATTTCCGACTGAATGACACACTCAGCAGCAGTTTTCTAAGGCTGCCCACGTACACCCCATCGAAATGATATCTGATTTTAGAGAGATATGTTCGATTCACGTTCAGTTCATCACAATTTATAACAAAAAAAAAAAGAAAGAAAATCAATTGCATTCTGGCTGTGTTAGCAGCAGAAAAATTCTCTGTTGTCAAATGTATTATCACGTAATAAATTAGTTTTTAATGTGGTGTATTTTTACATGATATAATTTTTGGTCAAAAACTATACTAAGTATTAAAATATAGTAATAGTCAGTTTTGGAAGAAATTTAAGCTATTTTTTATTACAAACTTGTCAAAATATATCACATGTATTTTTTTTTTTTTTTTTTTTTTTTTTACAAAATATTTAATAGATATTTATAGCAAATTTTCGAATGAAGTGGACTTCTTTCAGCTGAATAGTTACTCAAATATGACATTCTGATTTAAACATTATATTAAACATGTAATTGATAATTAATAGTTAAAATGTTAAACTCGTCCTTATGAGTATTCAAGTCACAGATAAGGTATTTTGATTAATTTTTAAATTTTTAATACTCTTTTGTACACAATTTTCACTTTGAGAGACATAATTTTTCTTAAACTTACAATTTAATGTGGATAAATTACTACAAATCAATATTTGTTCTTTTAGTAAGAGTTCAGTTCAAAACTGTTGAAATGAAATCTACAAAACTGAGAACTTAACTATCAGCTCATTTTCCAACACGGGTTTGCTGTAAGATAGTTTAAAAAGAAGTATAATTATTCATCAACAAGTATGTCAATGAACATATCCTTAAAAAATTAGTTATCAATCTTGATTATAATTTTACAGCTATTTTTGTCAAAAATGTTAGAATAGTTAAGTATATTTTATATTAAGTTAAGAGAAGAATTTGGCACTTGAACCGGTATTCTTCATCTACACTGTGAAGAAGATTCTTGAACCTACAGATCTTCTAACGCTCATATGTTTTCCTAACAAGGTGCTCTTGTACTGGACCAGAAAGGAAACCATTATTCACCACAAACGAGAGTGACATTTTTTTCCCACTAAGTAACCATAGACTCAAATATTTAAAAACTTGAATATTTTATGTTAGTCAGTAATTTCTATCAGAAGTATTAAACTACTAAAAACAAAATATTACTATTCATTTTTAAAAATGCAATTATTGATACTGTTGAGAGGATTTTTCTTTTAAAAACTAGCATAGTAAGCTCCTTTTAGTACTCTTAAGTACTTTCATTTTTGCCTGAAAAGTTTAGAATCTGAAAGTTACAATTAAAAGAATATTTATGATGATATTTATGATAATAATAAGCAAATTATTATAATATGAAAAAAATTTGCTGTTAAAGCTAAAAACTTATCTAAATTGTGAAAAAAAAATTTAAACTTCCTTATGAAGTCTATTTTATAAAAGCAGCAATATTCATTATTTTATAAAATTAATCATTAGCTTTGACAATCAAGGGTGGACCCTGGCCTTCTCGAGTATTTTCCTCAATGACTCCTCTCTATTTTTAACCATAATCTTCCAATCAATCTCTAATGGTTACATTTCTTTCTAAGCAGACAACCCATCAAAGTTTGAATCGGTTCCTAGCATTTTGTTAAAAATATGTTAATAAACAGTTTGCTTCTTACAAGTAATATCTATTTTCGAAAATTGTTTTGTGTGAAAAAATATGTTTTAAAGTAAAATATAAGTTAATCTTTTAAGTTTGATTTTTCCACTAAATATAATATATAGCATACCGAGAATCTAAAATTGAATGGTTAGCTTTTCCTTCAACAACTCTTGGATTCGACTCACCCATTGTGTATGGATCTTAGTAATGGTATGGAATTTAAATTAAAGTTCCAAGTAAAATTAGCCCTCATTTAGCAAACGTATCCATGAAGTTACCAAAAAATAATATGTGACTGTCAATAGGATATGCTTGTTACTGAATATCACTTCTTTTGATTATAAAAGAAAAACCACTGTTTTTAAGAGACATCCTTTTTAAAGACAATCGGGTCTGCCTACTCAAATAAGGTCTTACAAGAAAGGAAATTGTTCTCATTTTCCAGAGGTAATAGGTCTTATATCTAGCATCATCGAATTATCTTGTTTATATAAAACCTATGCGTAATTCAGATTTAACTCTGTAAAAAAATAAACAAATCTTAAGGAATCAACCACGTCAATTGATGATATAAATAATGACATTTTCAAAATATAGTGGTTTAACAATGGAGACGAATAAAAATACAATAATATACAAATAAAACTTATCACGGTAATCTTGGTAAAAAAATAAAAATAGAAATCAAAAGTTTGCAAATCAATATCTTACTTTTATGTATTTCGTATTCATAGGATCTAAGCAGAAAAGATATTACGTAAATTCAAAATGCCCTTCCGCTGGTGAAGTACAGAGTTTTGTAAAAAACAAACACGAATCAGAAAATGTAAGCATTGTCTGTTGAGTATGGTAAAAAAAATTCTAAAAGTCTATTGGCTAATTAATACTTCTGTTAGTAGTAATAAGCAACCAGTTACAAACAAAAATAAATGTGAGGGAGTATTGAATTAAATTACAAGACTGACATTGTGCAAACCAGTCAGAAATATTACCTGAACTTTTTATTTAAATTAAAAGCACTTATTATTTATTTTACTTTGTTTTTTAAATAAAAATTAAGATTACGAAACACGAAATATTCATCTGTTAAAAGTGAAATATTACCCAACTTTAAAAAATATTCAACCATCATATTTCAAGTGCAGTTATACATCATATATAAGAACTTTATAGTGAGTAAACAATAAATAATGCATGAAAGAGATTCACATTACGATACCAAGAAAATAAATATCTAAGATAAATAGCCAAGAAAGTTATGAAGTACTATAACATATTTTGCTACAATGATTCTAACGTCAGAAAAAGAGTATTTTAAGTTAAGTTTTGATGCATACAATTTTTGATGTAAAAGCGCGAAACATACAGGAGGTATTAGATTCAAAGTAACAGTTTAAAATGTATTTCGCAATAATTTATCTCTAACCCAAAGTATATACAATAGAATTAGATTTCTCAAACAGGAGTATTTTAGTTATTTCGATTTGAAATTTATTTTTAAATTTTTATCAAATGTATATGGAAAGGAAAGAAGCTTAAAAAAATTTCAAAAATGTACATTATAAAAAAAAAATGAGAAAGCCATCTATACGAATGTAATAATTTATTGAATTACAAATAAATCATTATATTAAAAAATACTAATAAAATATTAAATGTCATTTTTATTATTACAAATTTAAATGTCATTTGCAGTTATCGTTGGATGCTTTAATTACACATTCGAATTTAGCTGTTTTGTCATTGTATTTCATAGATTCTTTTAACCATCAAGAATTTTAAATTTAAAGATTTGTCTACATTTTTCAAAAGTTTAAAAAGACAAAAAATGAATAATTTTACAAAAAATATTTTCTTAATTTTAATAAATTATTAAATGTAAGCTTAATAAATTAAAAATTAAAAATTATTTATAAACCTTAGTCTATTTCCACCAATTTATTTATAAATTTTTCTTTTCTATCTTCATGCACATCAGTCGATGTATATGCTCAGGTGTCTTCTCTTGTGCTACGTAAATAGATTTCACTGATTAAAAAGTCTATTTTCATAAAGTAAGATAGGAAGGATGTTAAAACATGTTCCAGCTATCAGAACATCATCCCTTTAGCATCGGCAAATTCAATTGGAGATTTGAGCAATGTTTACAGAATTTGATCTATAAATTATTAAATTCAGCTGTGAAAGAACTCAAATTATGAGGGTAAGTGGATTGTAAAAAAAATTCCATCATAATGTTTGAGTGAAATTGATCAAGAGAGAGAATCAGAGTTATAAAAATTCTAACAATTAACGAGAGAAAATAAATCGCTTTATATGAAATAGATAAAGAAACAAGTCAAATCTTCTAAAACCTTATTGTATTAATATTGAAATATAAAAAAATCATTTTTAATAGTAAATATTTATTAACTATCTAGCTTATCTCTCTACTATAGTTAATAATAGTTTAAAATATGGATATAAATACTCTGGTCAAAATTTTTAGTTCGTGTATTCGGACTAAATATACTTGTGAGTAAGCAATCATACTTCATTTTCTAGTAACTCAAAAATAAGGGAAAAAAACATCCCTCTTTGGAAAATGTCGTGTATATAAAACTACTGTAACAAGCAGTAGTTATAAGCTCCATAAATACATTTTCACAGAAAATTATTATATCATACAGCTTTTATATCATACGACTTGTGTTTTTTTTTATGCTAGAGGCTATTTATAGATTTTGTTTAAAACCTAGGAGATTTTAGGAAAATCACGAAAGATAATCTGAAAAAATAACGCTAATATCTAAGTTTGTCGTTGACATTATTATCAAATGTGTGGTTTTTATAGATCCTTAAAGGGATCTTCGCCATTTATATAGCTGATAGACTAAATTTTTTCCATTTTGCTAAATCTTGCGATGAAAGAAACGTTATAGTAAAGCTACTCCGGCCATCTCGCTATGTTATTGTCATGATTTGACGAAAAATAAATTTTTTCACTCTGGAAACCTTCATTTTAATCGAAGAAAGAAATTTACATCAGAAGTTTACAATGGTAATTTAATTTTCAATGCATGTCGTTTACTGAAATTTTAAGAAATATAAGTTTTTACAGGATGTAACAGTATTTTTGACTTAGTATTTGCAAAAAAATTCCTTTCTTAGTTTATTATAATTTAATTTATTTAATATTTTTCATTGGTTCTGTAACTAGTGAAAGAGAGAATCACTTTCTTGAAACTCATTTTGGAAAATTTCAAAAAAGTAACGATGGCTTAAGAATAGATTATTCTATTAATTTACTTACAATAGCATTAGTATTATGGATTTTTCCTTTTAAAAAATAATTTCATTGCTACTATTTCATGGGTATACAAAGTTTGAGATTTTGAGCATCCATAAATATCTCTTTTATGCAAAGCATCAATATATTCCAATAAAAAATCAAGGCATTACCACTGAATATTATTTTAACATTCTTGATCGTAAAGATCCCAGACACTTCGCAAAATTAATCCTTAAACTAACAATGATTTAAAAATTCCAGTAACTAAATGGATCCCAGAACCCGCCTCCAATATCTTAAAAAGTAGTAAACAGCGTGTTATTTGTACTCAATAAATTACTCTGCATTTGAATTTTTACCTAAATTTTCATGTTGGGCTACTAAGAAGCTTGTTTATATAAAATATTGAAGTGATCTAGCTGTGCTGTCTTGTGGTCTGGTACCTGTCTAATGGTCAGGGTACCTGACTACGGATGGGGAGGTCTTGGGTTCGAATTCTGGCTTGGGTATGGATGGACTACTTCTCTCTCTTGTTTTTGTCCTTTCCTAGTGAGAATGGGTGCTTACCTTATAAATGGGTACCTTTAGTATGTGTGCACTGAGGAAGTCGGACTTCACACCTTATTACAGTTCAATTGGAAAAGTGGATTATTGGTAACCTAGCTGGCACAAGACAACAATAGCAAAGTGTTCATGGACAAGTGCTTCGGAGTTTTAACTTCATTTAAAAAAAGGATTCTTACTCCCAACATGTCTTCTATGCACATTTTGCAGCAATCCAAAATATTTTGATTGCTGCAAAATGTGCATGGAATAGGATCAGCATAATTAATTGGCAGCATTACAAATCTCAATCTCAGAAAGAAGCCATAAATTTTTTTAATTAAATTGTTAAATTAGTGCTGAAAAATCTTCGAATGACATGGTTATTCTTTTTCTTCGTTTCAAGAATCTTAATGAGGATACAAGATATAATATGTGTATAGGTTGTGTCTTGGGAGTATATTGAATCCTTCAGACTTTTCTAATTCAAAATCACGCAAACTGGCTTTTATATTATACAAGGTAATCCCTTAAAAAAACGAAAACGATATACAAGGTAATCCCTTAAACTCCAAAGTAAAAATAATAATGTGAAAATATTTTCTTAAAAGATCTCAAATAGTCACTAATATCCTTGTGATATCCTTTCTAATGACAGTTTCGTAAAATCTTGAAGTGTAAGGCTCATTATTATTTAAGGAAGCCATCAAATAATTTTAAAATGTTCAGCAACATCGAGATTTGAGCATACTTCTTGTCATACAAGTTCACATAATTTTTTTTTACTTCACCATATATTATATGGTAAAAAAGTTTACCGTATATAAGACTTCTCAAATAAAATTTTTTAACTGCATCAAGTACCGAGCTTGCTATTTTTCAAACGCACAAATGAACATCAACCGCGCTTAAGCTGCTAACAAATTTTTTTATGTTAAACTTCTGATTTCAAAACAATAAAATTTGCATAGAAATGTCAAAATTTTTATTATATTTTATAGGTCATAATGTATATAAGGGAACCAAACACTGAAAAAGGGAGTTCCAGATTCAGTTCTAGTCACTCCTTAGTAAAGATATGTAGATACTTCTTTTTCCGCATTTTCACATGTGCCATGATAATGATAAGAAGTCTTTCGTTTCCTCCCTTGCTACGCAAGAATGCAATAATTTATCTGCAAAGTGTTCTCACAGAATGCATTAAAAGGTAAAACTATGAAAGTCTTATGATAGCTTTCAGCTAGAGAGAGACTATCTATTCATGACGAACTGTCCACGTGCAAACATTTTCATAAAAAATATTTGGTACCTTCTGTAAGTGAGAAAATCTTTTCTTAAAAAAATTTTTTTATTGAATTTTGCAGTAAAATAATTTTAGAAGCTTTTTTTTCAATTTCTAATAATTTCAAGTTTTTTCTAGTTTTCGGAAAAAATAGAACAATTTAGGTTATTTGTATTGTTTCATGAACATTGTTCGCATAACATTTTCAACTAAAAGCAACATATTTAGTTGATATGATAATTTGAGTTTATATTGCTAATTTGAAATTATCAAATTTCATCAGTTTGACCAACTCTTTCAATTTAAATGGAATTTTATTATTCTTTTAGCATAAAAAAGATTCTATGATCTTTTCAATAACAACAAACTTGATAAGCCTTTTTGTTCATACTGTGGGGAAACTGTTCATTATAAGAACAACATATTTTACATAACAATGGGAAAACTACTATTTTTCCGAATACCCACCTTGACAGGTTGCTGATTTTAAGATGGGAGGTCTAAAATTTAATTATAGAAACTTCTAAACACACACTAATCGAAATACACATTTCCTTTATTTTCCTCCGCAGGTATATTAAATAAGTAGAAATTTTATGTAATCATTTCAAAAGAAAAACCTTTTCCATGAAACAGCTTGAAAGTGCTACAATTGATAGCCCAAAAACTTGAAGCCCAGAAATATCTTCAATTGATATTTTATCTTATGATAAAATTATTTTACAATTTCTGTTTGCTAATTCTCATGGAATCTAAGATTAATAAATATTCCCTTCTTCATGTTAAAATAAAATAAAAAAAATGAAATGTCCCGTTACAAATTTTGGTGTCACTAACTAAAATAGTGAATACAAGAGCTGCAGACTAAAAAATTTCATAATTTCCATAAAGTTAAGTTCTCTGTTTCTATGCAAGAATTTTAAATTTTTATTTAAGTTTTTATATTATAAATAAAAACTGTAATAATTGCTGGCCATTTAAATTACAATACCAAAAGGGAATTATTTTTCATACTTTAAAATAACAGGAAAGCAAGAACAGGATATAATGTTAAGCATTATAATTCATTTGGGCGATATAGAAAGGACAAACGGCATCTGAATCATTGAATGAAAAAAAAAAGTTGTGCAATGGAAGCTCTTTTGAATTTTCTTTATCGTTCAACAAGATAATGCCTGAGTTCATTTGTACATTGTATTTTGACTTTCCTCGATACATAATTTATTTGGTTGCCCTAGCCTGCAGAATATCCAGACCTCTCACCGTGAAAGCTATCTGTTCATGGATTGTTGCAGACTGGGTCACCGCTCTTTTCCAGACATTACCTTTTAAGTAATGTTGCATATACTTTAAGCAACGTGGAAAGAATTGCCCATTTTCGTCATTAAGTACGATTGTATTCATAACCGGCTAAATGTTGTTTTAGTTGCCAGGGATAGAGACAGCTTTTAATGATTTCACTTAACTGGAAACTCCGAAACTGCTCGAAAATTTAACCATTTTATTTTCATGCCATCAAATTTGTATATTATAAATACCTTTTTAATTTATAAATTGTCAGCAATGTATAGTTTTGTACAAGTAACTTAATTGAAATTTTATGAGGAGTACCTTGCAAAAAATGTTCTATTGAAAAATTAGTTCAAAGAAAAATGGTTATTTTTTGTAGGGATTCAACTTTTGATCCAGGTTTTGACGAAGGATGACATTACTTCAAATAATTATGTCGTAATTTTGAATCAAATCAAGTAAGGTGATCATTATCTGAGTTGATATCTTTCTTTTCTTTGCACCACAACTAAAGGAAAACATTTTACACTATCATACATGAGTAATTTCAGTTTGATATATTGATGGCCTTTGATGGGACCAGACGTCAAAACAGCTATCTGAAGAATGAGAGAAGGACCTCTTCTACCCGGTCACAACCACAAGAGCAATTAAAAATTTATTTTTGCCAAAGCAAGTTTCAAAGGAATTGTAGTTTCATATAGCCAATTAACGTGCGAAGTGAATTAGATATAGATCAAGTTGATGTTCTACAATTGCCCATAGCTTGGACAAAATGAGCCTCCAAATCTGTAAAAGCAAACTTTTACAATGAATAATCATGATCGGAAGAGCACGCTCTTGAAAATAATATATTATGCCGAGAACATAAACACAAGATATTCCAACAAAAATGGTAGGATAAATATTATGGCAATTTTTTCTATAAATATTAGAGCATATGTTTAGGTATTTTCATTTGATAACTCAAAAATAAATCTTTATCATACAATAAAAAGTTAAATGAATAAAAATTAACACGGGATATAATTTTCGTTAAAATGTTGAGATAATATTATGAAAAGAAATGTTATTAAAATATTATAAAATAATGTTTTATCATACTCGAAAAGGATTTGGCTATTTTTACAGTATCCAATTTTGTTAGTTAAAATATATCTATATTTTTATGTGAATAACTCTAAAACTTAATTGTTTCAATATAAGCCATTGATATATAAGAATTATTTGTAGAGTGTAAAATATATCAAACTTGAGTCTATCTATTGTTAAACAATAGGAGTTTAATATTACGTTTCTGCTGTATTTAGACACGTCTATAACATTCAACACTTTTGATTCTTCCCAGTTTTCTCCCTTGAAACATACGAATACAGCCGATAGTATATCTTCTGAAAAAATATTCATCGGTAAACGTTCAAGTACTTAAAAGTGTCAAATAAAATAGCTTATATAGTAATTATAGCTTATATAATTATTTAATAAAAATATACAGCTATTTTATTAAAATAGTTTTTCTCCAGTAAAACAATAAATAATATTGCACCAAGTTCTGTTACACATTCCATTGATAAATCCACTTTTTCGTCATTCCAAGGAAAAATCCTTGAAAAAATTGGCATACCATCGCAAGAAATTCAAAAACATTTTCATGTTTCCTAACAAAAGAAAAAGTTAAATTATATATGTTATGTATACGTATTAACTCTTAATGAAGGCAAAGAAAAATGCAATCTAGCAAATTCGTTACCATATCTCGTTCCATTCTACTTCAATCCATTCAGATGAAATATTTCTAAAATTACTCCCTCGTATTTTATTACAAATATTCAGCATCAAATTAGAAATTCATCCCTGGATGCAATAATGTTTGGAATATTTCTCCATGAATTTAGAATTGAATAAGCAATGTGCACAATGAGAAATGTGACTTTGGGAGTTCTTCGGCATCACTTGTATATTTTACTGGTTCTCGAATGGATCAATCAGGGAGAAGAGTACGAAACAAATTTTTTCGTAGTCAGACTTTATATTTTTTTCTTATTTTTTTTTATAAAATATGAGTTTTTACTTTAGCCCAGAAAAATAATTCACGTGCTTTATTTGCAATCAATGTTGATAGAAATTAATCTAAATCAGTATTAAAATTTAATTATAAAAAAGATTATTGCAAATTTTTACAATCAAAGTATGATATATATAAATACTCTAACATAATGTCTTATAAAATTAGCATAATTAAATTCGATACTAGCGCCAGCATTGATTATAATGGTAAGAGAGCTTATTAATGTTAGAAATTCTTCCGAATCAAATGTCTTGGAGAAAAATGTTAAGCATGCAAAAAAGGATCCCACTTCTGTTGAGGATTATTTAATAATCAAACAGTTATACAACGCATTTTGGTGTTTCAATTGGTTTGAAATAACAGGTGGTTGTTTTTATAATGGCTTTGCTTCACAGTTACGCATGAGCAAAAAGCTACCACAGCAAAGCATATCCATAAATCTACCTTACGTTGGTATGCCTTATTGATTTAAGAATGATGAAATGAAATGCATTTTACTAACTATAAAATTTTGATATTAACATGATATAGAAGAAGTAGCGCTTCGCCTCAAACTATAAGTTCCCAAATTCAATTTCAACCCCTCTTAGACCTCAAATAAACCTCAGGTAAATGCTGCTTTTTGTATTTTCGGCATGAACCTCGTTTAGAGTAAATTCTTGTGTATTTTCCAGAATCTTATTCTATTGCATGTAAAAGTAATGGTACACTATCTATAAAAGATGCTATAGCCAAGTCCTTTGTGATAAAATATCAACATTTGATTGCCTACATTTGTATAACTTATCAGCAAGCTAGTTATAATTACTCTCAGAAATCTATTATTTTATAGTTATATTAGAATAACAATATCACTTTGACCACTAGCATTATCCCTTCCTTTCTTTGATATATTATGAAACTAAGATTCGGACGAAATAGATTCTACTTTCTTCTGAATCAAGAATAATCGAATTATAACTTTTTGGCTAGTTCACTTCAGTATCCAATCACGTTTTCGGAATTTTATCTGACTGCCTCATTCCTGAAACGGATATAAAGCACAGTCAAGAAAAAAAAAAAAAAAAAAAAAATTTACATTCGAATTCTTCGTCCCCTCACTATCTATCCTGTTTTAAAATGGGACATCAGTTTTGTATTCACTTTCGAAAGTAAAAGTGGGATTTACACGAAGAAATAGAGACGGGAAGAAAAACTGGCTAAATATTCGCAAATGGCGATCGGAATCGGAAATAAAACAGTCTAGTTTTATGACCTTTCCACTACGTGCCGAGAATCAACTCAACGAGAGAAAAGAAGGGCTCTACGAGTGCCTTGAACCAAGATTAAATCGCGTGATTGTTTGTGGATGATGGCTCTTTTGTTGCCATTTTGTTTGAAGAAAAATTTAAAGGTGCTGATTCTTTCAAAAAGTATAATAGTTTTTCAGCTTCTACTTGAATTGCTTAATAGAATTTTTTCTAAAATGTTCATAAATTATGCATTTTTATATTGTTTTTATTCAATAAAAATAAATGGAAAGATAATAAATACTTATCCGAATTTCAATAAATTTCAGTATATAAGTCCTATTTATAATCATTAAAATATAAGATCGAGAAAGACAGAGTAAGGGCATTAAAACAAAAATAAAAATCTTCTATTAAGAACCAATAAATGTAAAATTAGTTGCTCTACAAATTATTCGTATTTAGCTCTTCATAGGGAAATAATTTGGGTTCAGTTCCAACCATTGTTTGCCATGGAAGATAATTGTACTATTTTTTCCTTTTGTCTGTCCGGTTGGGTGCTTGAGAGTTTTTTGGATTTCTTCCCTTGAGACACATGAATACCCCCCCCTCTTAGAAAAATTGTCCCGGAAGGATATTTACAACAGTCTAGTCTTATAAGTCAGTCCAGTCTTATAAAACATTTATAACAGTCTAGACTGTTAGATTGTCCACAACGCCCTCTTAGACAGTGGAACATATTCATGGGTCTAAAAGGAAGAAATTTGGAAAACTCTCAAGCACCCAACCAGACTGACAAAAGGAAAAAATAGAACACTTATCTTCCATGGCAAACAGTGGTCGCAACTGAACCCAAACAATTATGATTTATTTACCGTGGTGTAGTGGTAGGATAACGCCTTTCACAGTGAAAAATCTGTGCTCAATCCCATCCATTGTTGAACAACAAAAGAGGGACGCTGTATTTTTGCTTTCTTGATGAACTTATCTCTGAGTGGATGTTTGGGAGTATCCCAGGTGTCTTTCTTGTCGACACGTGATTACGGCTCCCTACATATAAAAACACTTCCCGGAAGATAACTTTCGATAGATAATAAAATGACTTACATCAGCCTTAGAATATTAAGCTGTGCACATTTCGGTATCTAATACACATATAAAATGATTTTCATTAACATTGAAATAAGGATTTTAGAATAAATTTGTGATTTTGAAGCCAAATTCTTTAGTAATCAGAAATAGAATGCCAAAATTTTTAACTATTGTAAATTTTGGAATACACTATGTAATTCAAGGATATCTGTTTAAAATGTTTTGGGAAAATTAATCAAAAATTGAAAAAAACGTAGTTATATTAAAGCAGTAGGAGAAAGGTGCACAGTAAAATACTTTATTTTATGAAATAACTTGTCAAAGTGTCATTTCATAACTGCTCATTCACATTCATTCTGCATTAGGCTAATCTTTTGAGATGTTAATTGCATATAGAAACTTATTAATTCTGCATTTACCGGAATTTGCGCCATATTGAGAATGAGAATCAGTTTTCAGCAAATACTTCCAACATATTTGACATCGATAACAAAATGATCAGTGTTTTATAAATATTTATTTGCATGAAAACCTTGTTCAGTGGTCAGCGTGCCTAATTGTGGATGGGAAGGTCAAGGGTTCGAATCCCGGTTCGGGCATGGATATACTTTCTTTCTCTCTCTCTCTCCTATCTTTATTCTTTCCTTGTATAAATGGGTTGTGAATGATTGCCAATCTTATAAATAGGTATCTATGGCATGTGTGTACTGAGGATGTCGGCCTTCACACCAAATTAAGGTTCAGTTAAAAAAAGGAAGCAGCGCACCCAATACTGCCAATCTAACTAGTACTTGACAATAACAACATTCATGTTGTACTAATATAATGCAACGTACTGCAATCTTAATCTAATTTATCAGCATTCAAACTTTTGCTGTTGAATCTCATATCTATTTTATTTTTGCCTAATATTTAATTTTGCTCTCCTGATTTCAATTTCTAATGTTTAGATTGGCTTAACTTGTTACAATCTAACATAAGAAAATACTACCTGGATTAGTATTTTCAATGTTTAAATAATACATATTCAAGATATTTCTTAATCTACGAAAGCCTTTTGTAATATTGCCTTCTTTTTTCAATATTTAAACATTTCAAATTTTATATACTTCAGAAATTTTCAGTTAACATTTAAAACCTTTATATTTCAATATTTAAACATATTTATGCTGTTTATTAGTGCTTTTACTCTAATTTTAATAAAATATGGGGAAAATTTTATTTAATCTGTGTCATATTAATGCACTACTTGTCCAATATAAATATAATTTACTAAAATTATTATATAATTTAAAAATTCAGGAAAATATAAAACTAAATTTCGTAAGAGAGAAAGCTTTCTAAATGAATCATTTTTAATATTTCAATTATTTTATGTAAAAGAAAGTATTTATAAAGGGAACATTTCTATCTAATATCATAAGTACTCTTTTTATTGATTAAAGTATTTATATTTTAGCTTCAATTTTCTAAATGATATCTTAAATGCATGCAAATACATTGCATTGTTTAGTAATATCTTAATGCAAATAGTTGGAGTACAAATATTACTAAAGATATCCTTTTGATGTGTTGTTTCTGCGTAAAATAATATATAAACAAAATATAACATGTAAACAAATATTAATTTTTAAAATGCATAGAAAAAACTAATTATTAAAATATTTCTTTATAATACTTTAATAATATATAATATAAGCAAAAACAATGAAATAAATTATTTCATAAGAAATCAGGTGATGTTTTTAAATGTTAAAAGTATGAAAACCAATAATCTAATAAATTACAACAGCATCAGTTACGCATATATTTTAAATTCACACGTTGCGTATACAAGAGCCGTATAATTACTTTGCACAGTTTTCAAAGTAAATGACTGGTATTATTCTTCTGAATGATATTATAGGGGATAAGTATTATGTTGAGACGGCTAAAATGACAGAGCTATATGACTGAAACAGCGGTGATATTGGTTTATCGATGTTTACTAATTTGTAGTTAGTGAATATATTAGCATTGATAAAATTAGTGTAATATTAACCATTATGGTGACTAGTACAACATCATTAAGGAAACCAGGTCAATCCCATAACTTAACTAGTATAGATATAAAGTCACATTTCCGCTGTAATGTAATACAATCTAATGTAATGAACATAATGATGTATATATTACTGAGAGTGTGCTTTGTAAAATATTGGTCAAAATTACTAATACTATTCCAAAAAAATATTATTCTGAATACATTAATTTAGTGGGATTATTCTGCAAATAAAATTACTTTTTCAAAATTGATTTCGAGTTATTGTAATGTTTATAATGTGCGGCTCTTTATTTAGAATAAATGTGACATTATTCCTTATAATTTATTTGATGTATAATTAATTTACGAATTTTAAAATAAACCAATTATTTTATATTTATATTTGATATCTCATTAGGTTTTTACTTTATGCTAATGGTAATTATGTAGAATGAAATTCATTACTTAATCGAAACTAGAGACTTGGAATCGGAATGTTGAAAAGTGATCCAATAATCAATGTTTTGTTTTATAAAATGGTTCATGTCTTCGATTTTCCCATCATCGATAATTCATGATGCTTACAAGGGTTTTGAAATTTATTTTTAAAAAATAATTTTCATTAGCAATAAATATTATTCACTGATCTTATTAGCATAGAGGAAGATTACATTTTTCCTTTGTATAGAATGTCAAAGGATCGATACCAGACAGCTTAAAGACCATCATGCTAGGAAATCCGAAGATTGTTTGATTGCGTAAGGTTGAATAGTTTTGCTGTCTCAATTTAATTATCTCAAAGTAATATAAAATTATGAGGTCAGTAGGCAGACAGGTCAAATCAAATTTTCGAAGTAATCCACTATGGTTAAGACATAAGAATGACATCTGAAATAGCAAACTATATCCCGAGTTTACGTCACGTTTTCCAAAGTGGCCTCTGAATTCTTCGCACTAAGGTTTTCAATTTAATAATTCATTCGATCAACTAATTTATTTTGGTATAGAATTTTAAATGTTTTTGAGTCAATTGAAACTGTAGATCACAGTCCAGTTTCAGTGTACGATAAAGCTATCATGTAGAAATAAAAAAAATTAATTTTAATTTACATTATTTTTAAAGCCGATTGTTAGGCCTAATGGTTTTGAGTTGTATAAGCCTTATAAGTCAAAAGTTCTTAGGAAAGCTACAATCGTTTCATTAACTGAGCTACAACGGCCCTCAACATTTGTAAGTCTTAACTTGGTCTATTTTTTTTATTACAGTAATGTTTTTTACATGTAGGTTAATTCTCTCTCTTTCAACTGTTTAACTATAGCTAAATCCCTTAATACTCCCTATAGCTTGGTGATGATCTCACAAAAACACGCAATACCTAAGAGATTAATATTTTCTAAGCTCAAAGAAAAAAATCTTGAAACAGACATGTATAAATGTAATGAAGTTAAGCTGAAAAAACTAAAGAACTAGACTCTGAGGGCAAAGAACAGGACTTCTATCAATAAAGTGGACTCAAGTTTGACTTCAGGCTTAAGCAAACAGTAGTGGATCATTTATCATTTTTTATATGCACCACTCGTAGTGGGTGCTTAGAAATTTATCTAGTTTTTCATTCCTATTTGTTATTACTACCTAAAACTTTTTTATATACGAAATGTCCTCTCCATATAGAATATATTTATAATCATTGAATATTAAAAATACAATACAAAAACTTTCGAATACTATGTAATTTACAATGTGGTAGAATATGTTGAATGAATTAAAATTTATCTACATCTGGAATATTGTGTGTGTGCTCTTCTTAAAGCGAAAGATTTCTGTTTAAATTCTAATCTGCGATAAAATTAAAGGTTTTAATTATATTACCAGTGAACAATTTGGGATCCAATATTTAACAAATAATAATATTCAGATAACTTTAAATTCCTATTTATACAACAACTGACAGGAAATTTTTAACCTTTTTCTTATAGTTGAAACACTTTCATAATCAATTCAAGAAAAAAAATAATGGGAAGCAAAGTTGAGTTGTAAATTATGTACAAAATTTCAACATACCAACATTTAAGCAAGAAATAACTGGCGTAGATTATTGGAAGAGAAAGAAAACTTTTATTTTAAGAATGATCAGGGGACCGATTCCCAAACTTCTGGTATCCATCTATTTAAGGATGGATTTAAGATCTCCGGAGTAGAAATTGGAAGCAAGCGAAACATCTCTTCGAGCTCTGGTCCCACGGGTGTATTTAAGACAAAATAGATCCAATTCTACTACGCGGTTACGGTTGTGGATTACCGGTCGGTCAGAAAATTTTATTCTGAGAAAAATTTATAATTCCATAAATAAATCTGTGATACAGGTCGTTAAAAATCTTCTTCAAAAACGTACTACCCTAATTTCAATTTTTAAACTCGAAAAATATGATTACAGTTTCTTTTACTTTATCGGAAAACTAAACCACATATTTTTATGAGAGTTTAAGTTTCTACACTCCTGTTTCCATGCTTGGAATTTGTTGGCATTCATTATTTAATAATTGGATGAAATTTTTATTTCCAATATGGACGTTTTTTGAATAACATTAAACTATATGCTCATCCACTCAAATACTCACGTAAAATATTAAATGTACGCCATAAAAAGCTTTGCAATTATAAAATTTCTGCAACATTTTAAACTATCGATAAGTTTTAAGCAGTAATTTGAATTTTTCTCAAGAATTATGTGTATCAAGGCTTAGCTAAATATTTAATCTAAATTTAAATAAAGTAAATATTTTTTAAATTTTATCACGAAAAATATGTTTAACGTGTGTGAAAATAATTGGAAATCGTGTTCTTCCAATTTATAAACTATGAAGATTTCCTGTGGAAAAGTGTAATAGAATTACTTTAATTGGAAGATCTTTTCAAATTTAAAAAAGTAAATAATATTTAAGATTTAATTACAAGTTACACAATATTTAAAGTTTATTTATATTTTTCATTCATATCAATGTCATTATTTAATCATAAAGTTTATCACATATTGTGTTTGTAAATGCATTTTATGTTAGCGACTTTATCACCTAGATTTTTTTATTTTTGTTGATTTTGTATTAAAAATAGCCGATTGCAGTTTTGCTCTTTTTATTTTTGTGCATTATAAAAAAAACATAATAAGCCAGTGCAAATTTAATATTTGCTAATGTTGATGGTTTATAGTGTAAGAGAATCATCATTTAAAACCATTTACGGTAACATGATGAAAGTGTCCAATTTTCTCCATATGACATTGAATGGAAAGTAATCTTACTTTCTTAGAGTTCAGATTATTAATAAAAGAAACGTGCATAATAGATGGCCTAAAATCTAAAAGCCATTATAAGACATTTTTATGTTATAATAATACATTTTTCATATATGATACTGTATTCGTATATCACAAGAGAAGAAACCTTGAAAACTTTCAAAACCACAATCTAGATTTGTGATCATGATATGCTCAGCATCTATTTTCAATGTTTCTACATTACTTTTTTTTAGTACGTACATTTGATTTTTACATCTATACGGGGTATTTTTGATAAATCTACACATATGTTATCTTATAAAATCTGGTCTAAGTTGCATGCATATGCAAAAAATGACATTGGAATGATAAATTAATAAATCTAGTTACTGATGACCAGTTGCCACAATTGAATTTTAACATAAAAGAATGCTGTCTTACGATTAGATAATGATAAATTAATGTATTTTAATTTAGAAAACAATATTTGATACTATCAGGATTAAAAAGTGAGGAGAATATATCAGTGATCACTGGCTCACGATCACAAAATTTATACTTTCATCAATCGAGCAATAACTATTCAGAATAATCAATAAGTTAAGGCGAATCTTATGAAATTTTATAGGTGCCTTTTCAAATCAATAACTTACGTACTATAAAGTATTTGAATTATAATTTTCTTCAGTTTGAGGCGAATATATTTTATAACAAATAAAAAAATTATAGAAGAATTTATTATTTTTATTTTGATCAAATTTTATTTTAGCTCTCAAAATATATTTAGCTTATTACCCTTTCTATAGTAAAAGTCCATATATATATATTTATATATTCCAAGCAAAAATACTTAATAGATTTTACTCTTTCAATATAAATATTGAAATACAATCACAGCTGATAACAACATAAATCTTTTTCTATAATAAACCAAAAATAATAGAAATATCATCTTAAATTTCTTTTTATAAAATATTAAAAAAAGGCTATGTTTGTAAATTAGATTTCTAGTTTTCATCTTATATCTGGAAAAAATTACATGAACATAAAATGAAATCAGACAAATGCAAAAAGAATAATACATTCTATAATAGAATATACAAAATTCTTTTGAAGGGGAGTAACATACAACCCAAGCAAAATTATTATTAATACATCTTAAACAATATATTTCTTTGCAAAACTCAGTTTCGTACCTAAATCGTGAAGCAGAATACAAGAAAAAATGATTTAATTTATATATAATTTAATAATAACTATTTGTTTTTTTTTATTTCTGTAAGAATATAAGAGTTTAATCTTCACTTCCTCATGATTCAATTGCATTTGAATCAAATAGGATTAGTTCTCAAATGCAATCACATAAAGGAATTCTTTTCTATTCTTTTATAATTACATGTATGAACTAATCCTAATTAATTAAAATACAGATCTACTTTTAGACTATATACATAAAAATACCTTTAAAAGGTAAGCGTTACATTAAATGTGTGTTTCTTAAGTATTTATTCCAATCGATATACAATATGCAATGTTTAATTAAACAACCAATGGAATAAAGAATGGTATTACAGCGTATTTTTACTTTCGTTATTAATTATTCAATCATTTATTTCAGTTTTAGTAGAAAATCTGCAGGCCTATCTGAATTACAGGAAAGATTCGACTCATAAATGACTTACTTTATATATAAATGGATAAAGATAAAACAATAAAGAAACTATACAATTTACAATCAAAAAGACAAATTCAAGAAAAACAATAAAATATAATTAAGGAAAGAGCATAGGGACTCCGTCTTCATCAGGAGGGAGATGGTCAGCCATGCGAAATAGACACCCTATTCTGACAAACACGAAATTAATTTTAGAAACGAAGTTAATTTTTGAGTTATTTAAGTGTTTCCATTCTTTTTACCCATTGAGTCATCAAACGTGATCCCTTCTGATTAGTTGACTAAGTTAAATCCTATGGGGATAAAGTCTGATGATCAGATAATATTCTGATGATCCTACTTTAACCACTCACGTCTTAGAAACCATAAAAAGATTTATAGTTCAATGTTTTCAAGTCTTAACATGTTATACAACTCAGGATATGATGACATTTACTAGCAATTATATTTTTGTTAAACATTTTTAAATTGCTTGGATTTATGAAAATGCTTAATTGCTCCAAGTTTGGTTTGTTTATTGTTCCAAGGTCCCAAATATTCTCCTTCTATTGATACCACCATCTTCAAGTTCATTTCAAAACTATAAATATTCAAGTCTAGAACCTGTGAACAGTAGAAATGAAAGTTTAATTTCTACAGTTCACAGGTTCTAGACTTGAATTAAAAATAAATAAAGAAGTGAGCGCTGACAATTCAGTGTTCTTAGCTTGGTCAAATATTGTAAAAAATGATTTAGAAATCATTGAGTCATATCATTGTTTAGAAGATGATATGAGGTAAAACAAAATGCACGTGAAAATACCTATAATTTGTATTCACATTTCAAAAAAAACTTTTGTTTTTTATTAGTTCTAAAAATATTATTTTTGCAAATTCTATATTTTCAATAAATTTAAATTTAGTTCATTATCAAATACTTTAATGGGAAATGTGATATTTACTCCATTTTTTTTAATTTCCCCATTGTTACAAATGATTTTCTGAAAACAATAAGTTCTGCTCTAAAGTTGCGAGGACACTAAAAGCTAATAAAGAGTTTTCCTTACATATGTAACTATTTCTTTTTTCATTTGTGGCAACTTTAGAGTACTTGGTAAGTAATATTGCTACTGCGCTCTAGAGATAGTGAGAAATTGTCCTCATCAACTTACAGATATGAGATCAAAAGTTAGAAAATCCACCCTGTTTGCTAACAATATTAGTATCTAACTTGGAGCTGTTTATTCTAAAAAGTTAGATTTTGGCACTAAATCTCATGGTATTTTCAAATTTCATACAATAAAAAGCCAATTTTCTCTTAGAACTACAAAGAAAATAAAATATGTATGTTTGTATAATTTATTTCAGAAACCAAAATAAATTCTTCAAATTTATTTATTTAGAAGTTGAAATTATTAATTTGGAAATGATGAGAAAGATATATATTCTAACTATGAATTATGTGTTCACATACACACACATTTTACAAAATTTAAGAAGAATAAAAGAGGAAAATTTGTACTATGATTTGTTTAAAATAATTCGCAAAAAAATTCTAAAATAAACATTCGTTCACTTTGCCCCTAAAATTCGATTTTATTTGTTCGCAAAAAAGTTTTTCGTGTATTTTAAATTATATCTCTTATTACTAGATCAGGATACAGTTTTAATCCAGAATTAAATTATTTCTTCCTATTCACATTATTCGATCATCTTGGTATTTCTTATCTAATAATTGCTAGAAGATTTATCTAAGCTCTTGCCGAGTAAAATTTTCCAATAATCTCTTAAATGATAATAAATATTTCTTATAATGAAAATACTTTTTTTCTCTCTCATGTTTTTTGTTTAATTTTTCTGATATTTTTGATAAGAAATGAAGTGAAGCTTAAAATTATATTCCTTGGGGGTAAGGAGTGTTTTTTTCTCTAATTATCTCCAAAAAAATCACATCTCAACTTTAGCTAATTTTTAATCTAAATTCAAAAATCTTAAGCATGATTCATAAGTTTAATAAATAAAAGTAGGAAGTACAACTGGGGCATTTTTTTTAATTTGAAATAAAATATAGAATTTTTACACTGTAATTTGTTGACAAAATTCCAAAAATAATACTTAAATAAAAGAAATAGATAGGAATATAATTCTGCAGAATGTCCTTAAGGTATCTTTGTTAATGATTTATAATTTTATTTTTACAAAAATAACCATAATTAATTATGTTATGTTATTTGTCTAAAATTATCTTAAATTAATGGAAAAGTACAGTAAAAATTTCGAATATTCGATTGTAATTCGGGAAGCACATAGAAAATCAAAATTTTGTGAAACATTTTTTATGTTGCATGGAATTTATATTTTGGATTGTTTTAAATTACAATATTTTTATCTACTGTTTAAGTTGTGAGGATAGTCTTCATAAAAACAAATCATTTAAATGTACTTAATCATTTGAAATTATCAAATTGTTTTTAAAAAGTAGATTTGTCGAAGAATAAATAAGAGGAATAATATGTGTTGTAATTCAAATATTAACTTTATGATTTTAGGTAATTATTTACATAGTATCATGTAGTATCGCAAAAAAGAGTTATACTAATGTAGTATAGAATATGTGTAAAAATCACTGTCAACGAAAATAATATTTTTGAACTGTTGACTATTAAAACAGCAACTCTCAAAATAAAGTAAATAAAAAGTTATTTATTGTACATAAATAATAAAGAAAAAATGATTAAATTTGAAAATTAGTTTGAGGCTTATAATTTGTGAAAATATTTCCCCTTGAATCCTAGAAAAGCCTTTATTCACTTCAGGGGAAAAAGAAATCCATTATTTTTACGTGAACTTTATGTAACTTCTTTTGGATTCGCTTTGTAAAAAGGTTTAAAACAGCTTTCATGTAGATTTTTAGGTCTTGCGCGTTACGACTGCTGACATGCGGTTAACTTCAATCATTTTTGATATTTTATAGAGATTTTCGACGATGCTGTATCCACATCCGAGGTGCATCTCTAACATCAAAAATACCCGAACGGAATCGACGAAACAAAAATTGTACGTAACTGGTTGTTACAGTCTTATATAGGACGATAAACACCTTTCACAATTTTAACCACCCGGCTATCTTTTTCGCCGTTACAAGAGGAAAACGAAAATATATCGAATTTTCTGTTTGTTGTCTTCCATTTTTAAAACCTTTTATTCGTAACTGAATTAATCAAACAAAATAACCGCAAGAGGATATTTTAGTGTCAAATGTCACCTTTCCAACGAGCATAAATCTGAAATTGTTTGATAGATACCTCACGAAATATCGATCACTACAGACGTCTACCGAAAAAATAATGGATTACTTTTTCCCCAAACTAATATATGGTTTTCTTTTCATTCCATACTGCTTCAAGTCTACCATACTTCATTAATAGTAGTGTTGGATAAAGATGGCAGGCCATTGTCTCAGCATTCAATGAAAAAGTAATTTCAATTGTTTAGAGTTCTAGATACTATAAAAGCTAGGATAATAATTATAAATTTTCTGTGTAGTATAGCTGGAGGAACTTGGAGTGCAGTATGGAATCTTATTGGCCTCGAAAAGTACACAATCAGTCACAGTTACAACTACTAAATTAAGACACATAAGAAACGGTAAACAACAACTAGTCTTAACATATCAGAAAGTTACCAATCATTATTTAAATTACTGTTTATCCAAACTGGAGAGCTTCATAGCCTTCTATATTATTACACAAGTTGCAAGCCCCTGTGAAGATATGGATTGCAATCAGGTGACAAGTGTTTTCCTTGGAACCTTTAACACGTATTCGTCTATCAGTGTGCTTTAAGTAGAACCGGATCTCTTCTGAAACGACAGCTCAAGTTCATATTTTTGCCAACAGAAGAATCTGAGACATTCTTTCTCATGATGACTAAATAAAGGTAGCCGTTTTGCAGTGCATGCTGCTCTGTTGTCCGCACTATATTCTAGGATTCTGGACATGCTACAAACATGCTTTTCTCTACCCGAACTATTTTATGAGACAAACCTCATTAAATGTGCTTTATTTTGCTTTCATGGGAAGCCGTTGAGCTTCAATATATCCATCAATATGACCTTTCGCCAATCGATTACATACTAGCAGGATGTTGATTGAGTTTCATTCACTACGAGTATTAATATCTGGAATGATAATTCCCACTCTCAACTGGCAAAGACTGAATCTATCAAATTCCAACACCTTCTGAAAGACATTCATAGTTCGAAAGCTGAAAAGATATTGGTTGTAGTGAAAAAAATAACATTTTCTCAATACAAATTCAAAAAGATAATCAATATCTCACCATTTGTTAAAAAACATTATACTGCAGAAATGTAGATAGAAATTTCGAAGATTTGATGATATTAATATTATATAGTTATTCATGAAGGACAATTTCAATAGGAATGAAAACACTATACGCCTTTGTTACAGAAGAGAAAAAATTCCCCAGAAGATGTGTATCAAGCCATAGCAACTTTATATTGGCTGAAAATCTACAATAAAACACACTGTTTTAAATTAATTAAAAACTCTACAAAAAGTTTTCAAAATAAAGCCCAACCTATATTTTTATTTAACCAGAAATCAAAATCCTCTTAGCAACTTTATTCCATTCCATGTAGCCATTCTCAATTAAACTGTACATAAAAGTATGACTTATATACACAAATAAAGATTTTGTTTACATTGATTTATAAAGTTTTATAACTGAGAAAAAATAGTTCATATTCATATGAATTATATGCCCTCGAACTCTTATTTATTCTGATCTTTTGTTTTATATCTGTTCAATCATTTGTCGTATAAATATTAAGTGGTTCTTAAATATCTGGCTGAATCTGTATGTCAAATTTACTATATGGAATATAAATGAAAATAGAAAGTTTGTCAGAAAAAAAATTCATACATCATAATCATTTCCAGGAATATCATTTCCAGGATATATTATATCGATTTAACAAAAATGGAAGAGAAAATAATCTCTTAATTTTCAGAACCGAAACTTCTCGTTTAATATCAAATAATAACTGCGTAAGAGACCGTCATAAGACTTTCGTATTCAATGAAAAATAAAAATAAATATGAGATACACAACAAAAAGAAATGGGGAATATGAAAAATGGAGTATTACGTAACAGAAAATGAAAGGAATTCCTCCCAAAATATGAAGGTGGTGAAATTGAATTTCTCTTGAATATAAAACGTTTTTTCCCTATCAACAATGGAAAAGCATAAATCTGAGACCTGAAGTATTATTTCTGTTTAAGTTCAACAAAGATAAAACATGTGCAGCTGTACATGTTACCCGTGGAAACTACTTTATTTGAACCTGAATCAATTCTTAGCGCAAATCTTCGCAAATAAGAACTATTTTTCTACTACATAAATTCAAAATATAACCTTTCAGTTACTTTTGGAGGTAAAGTGAATCGAAAGAGAATATCTATGTATGTATTTATATTTTAACACTCATTTGTTTTTGAGAAAATATTTATGAATATGTGTTTATAATATTTTGTTTATAGGTTAGGTTAAGTTATTACATTACATTTTTGGTTTCTGGTTTCTACCGATAGAAACCACTAACTGCGGCTTTTACCCTTTAAAGTTTGAACTATTGTCAAGTGATGGAATCCCCTGTTGGTACTCTTGTCTCCGTCAGAAAAATGGAGAAAAACAAAAGGAGTTTTTAACGTAGATGGATTATTTTACCACGATACTTTTGCCTAGGCTTGGTATTGAGTCTATTATTTTCCATATACTAGAATAGTGGCTTTTTTTCTTAAATTTGTAAGAATATTAGTTATCCATTATGCTGGATTTTTAGCCTGAAGTTGATGTTACTAACAAATTTAAATTTCTTCTTAGTTTTCTAATCATATTTAAGTAATAAGATTATCGCATAGAATACCATTATCTTTTTCCAAACTAATATCCTGAACTAACTTATGGATATTTGTTACCATTTTAACAACAATACTAATTGACATTTTCAAAAAGAAGGCCTTATTAAAAATAATTTTTGAGATAACATTCCATTGTCTACTTTTCTTGTCCATATATCTATGATTTTTAATGATAGCTTCAATCTTCAAAAGTAGAATTGTTGTCTTAGTAACAAGAAAACTTATCTCTATATGAGATACTTTGTAGAAGATGCCGAATTAAGGCATAGTAAATATTCAGATTTTTAAAACAGAATAAAATTATTTCCTTAAAAAAGAAATAGTTTTGATCACAGAAATGATTAAGCATTCTTGAGACTTAAAGGAATCCTTTCTGGAAAGGAAAGTTGTTAGTGAAAAAGAAAATTATCCAAACTGCAATATCCAGAGTTTGATAATTGTTTTATTAGCAGTTATTTTTACAGATCAACATGAAATGTATGTATTTTTGAACAGGTATCACATATGAGTAAATGACTGTTCAGTAATTAAGGCTTTCGCTATGATAAAGACTATTACGAAAAAGACCAAAAAGAAAGGTTGCCAGATATATGTAGATATATATCTAATTATGAGGATAATGGGCATATAATATAACTATGAGCAGAACAAAATATTAATATTAAATTTTGATTCCACTGATAAGAATATTCGGTGCAATTTTAAAATTAACAGTGTTGAAAATAATATTCATTTTACAAGTTTCAAAAACTGCTACTTTCATTAGAAAAAATTCGAAACATTCCAAAAGCTATAGAAACCGTGTAAAATAGCTATACATAATTTTCTTGGGTAAATATTTCAAACTGTAGTTTTCATAACATTATTATCATAAAAGTAGTTTATACCTATTCTAATACTGTTGGGTTGTTCGGAAAGTTATTTTGTTTTATGTGAAAATGAAAAACGTATAGCAAATAAATATTTCCTTGAATTGTATATTGATAATTTTAGTCCAATATCTTTTACCATCTTTCTGGTCATAGCATGATTTCATATATATAAAATGTTTGATTTTCACTAGCATAAAAACTTATTCAGGTGGGAAAAACGAAATGACTTTCCGAACAACCCAATAATGTTCTATTACTTATTTTATTACTTGTCATGAAAGCAAAAGCAGATTTAACAAAAGATAAATGAGTAAAATAGATCGTTCAAATGATAACAATGACACAATTATGTCTCAATACAAAATGCTAAATCTGTTACCGAATTTAAAGATTGGGAAATAAAGACAAAAGTCTAATTTGAACATTAAGTATTGAAATACTTAAATAAAATTGAAATCTTTAATATAAGAACCGTAAAGTTATTTTAGTCAATAATTAATCCTATCCAAATTTGCTAAAGATTAGAAATCTGTCAACAAGCTTAATTACTTTGAGTAATATAGTCCCAAAGATTATGTATTATTAAATATCCAAAAATTACGAAGTTTATTGCTTTAATATAGAGTCTTTTAATAACTAAATTGTAATCAAAATAATGAGGTTTTATTTTAATGAATATCCTTTTTAAATCTGTACGTAATTTTTAGTACTTAGGAATTTTTATTAGAAAATATCTTTTATTTTTAGTTCAGAAATAAAAAAAATTCACGACAAAATATAAATACCATTAATCACAAATTGCAAAAATAAATTGAATTACTTACCAAGTCCAAGTAGATGTCAAATGATGAATAAAGTGGTATATATATATATATATATATATATATATATATATATATATATATATAGCACTTGATGGAAAATAATCCTCATTTAATTTCCAGAATATCCAGAAAGAAAACTGTCCCAAGCATATGGCAGGGAATCTGAAAGTTCGATGAAAAAAATTTTCTTTTAATATCTAGAAGATAGAAGTATAGTAATTCTTACACATTTATAGTTCTATAGAGTCCATTCCTGCGCTAGTGTGTCATGGTGTGAAAATAAGAGTTGCATGATAAGAATTGATCAAGCTTGAGGGAAATTCATGATTACAATGTGCTTGTCACGGTTAAGAAATTTCAATAGGCAAAAGAAGATAGCCTGAAATATGCACTTCTTTTTTTTTTTAAACCAGCCGCATTAAAGTTGTTCTGAAATTTCTTATAGTTTTCAGCTAGAGATTCCTAGAAAATTATTAAAATATGAATGTTGATATAAATAAGTTGTAATTATTTTACTTTTCTCTAAGTTAAGATGTTCTGATTTTAAGTCATCTCAATAGCAAAAACAATTCCAACACAGATAACCATTCTATTAATTATTTTTATTTTGCTTTATAATATTACATAGAATATCATTGCTGAAATAAATTAAATATAATGTCATTGGAGAAAATCACAGGGGACGATTCATTAATCTTTGTGAGTAGTTTTGCTTGCATTTAATCTTTCGGAAAAGTAAACTTTTAATTCATCGTGGACAAAGTTTACTTGTCATAAGTTAAAGTGTTACTTTTGCATATTTTTAGGAGGCTATGTTCTTAAATATATAAAATATTTGTTCGAACAGTTTCATTTTTTTTTAATTTTTGGAACAATTTTCGTAGATTAAGTTCCTTTGGTTCTAAGATTCGGTCTTTGTACATTTCTCCTTGGCATACTCTTTATATAGATGTGTCTTAAAGTTTTTACCAAAATGTTAGTGCATTTGATTTTTGTTCAACAATTTGGGGCATCAATTTTCTCCTCGAGTGTGTTTGCTTGTAATATTTGAGAATTCATTTCAAACAGTAGGTCCTAGTTAAATAAGTCTTTACGTATGCACAAAGAAATGGAATACCAAAAGAAAGAATACAATGAATGGAAGTGTTTATGGTCCTTTTTTATTCCATTGAGTTTTAAAACATTGCGATTTTCATTCATTTCAAACCTCAAATGTCTGATGCGTTGATCCCTTACTCAAAACAATAGAAAATGTTAGTAGACAACACTTTCAATCCAAAATGTCGCTGTAACCAATAAAAGTCTTCAATTTCTTTAAGTCTTTATAAATCACTACTACTATGCATTTCGATTATATTTTATTAAATAAGATACCTTTCGAAATAACTTTACTAAAGCTATGATAATTTTGCAAATTTATAATTTTGTAAACTCTATTATTTTGGCAATTTAAAAACAAACAAATAGTTTTTTAAATTTGATTTTCGTACATTTATGTAATAAATTACTGTAATTACATCAAGACCCTTAAACTTAATAAGAAACAAAAATATCCCTTAAATTAAATTAAAAGATATTTTACTTTAACTGATATTCTGTATTTTTTACAATATTAAAGCTAACATTACTTTTAATTAAAATTTAATTATAAAAAGAGAACTTTTAGGATTCATTAAATATATTAAACTAACGGAAAACATTCCATTAATTATAAAAGTAAGTATGGAAATGAGAAACTTTAATTAAAAAAGTTTGAGTATGTCTAATTTTGCATAATACTTTTCTAGTAATATTCTTGTTATTTCGCAAAAAATAGCTTTCAACTAATTAGAAATAAATTTAATAAAAACTGCAACATGATTTCAACAAATTACTGATTCGGAAAACGTAAACTTGTTAAGAAACTACTTTTTAATAAGAATTGAATTTTCTAAATGAAGTTTCTTTTTTTTCTTTCTTTGCAAGAGGTGTTACCCGATTTCTATGTTAATAAGTAATTGATTATTAAATAAGTAAATTCAAGCAAATGTGTTCCCTTATTGTGAATTCGGTAACAAAATTTTGTCTTCAAATTAAATTTTCGGCTGAAATATAACAAAAATGAAACTAATACAGACAAAAAGTTTGATTTTTTTGCATAAAATGTTTTATTTATTCATCTTTATTACTGTCTAATGATAACTAAGTATTTATTCCCATATAATAAGCAAATTGTACTAATACATTCTGTTAAGATATATCTTGGTATTATAACTAAAGGTAATATAGTTTTTAATGGTCTTTAACATGTATAGTGTTATTTAACTTATTTCATACAGCTATTTATTTTTCAAGTGATTTTCATGAGGTTTCTGAATTAAAACAGTATTATAACATAAATTATATCATCCAAAAGAGGGTTTCACTACAAATAAAAGCTAGAGATATTTTAGAACATTCATAATACAATGGCCTCCAAAAGTTAAGGAACAATATGTTTCTCGAAGCACATCGTAAAAAAAGGCACAAAAACATACAATTTATAGTTTAAATAAATGACAAAAAACGAACTCGTCCAAATTTATGCAAAACCTCTAGCTATCCCTTTTTTGTTGATAGAAAAGAACATGTATATGTGACAGAGAGAAAAATATAAAAACACAGGGCTTTTGAAAATAACAATGGAATATTTATTGACATTTAACTTTTGTTTTCCGATCCATTGAATGTTGGAGAGAAGCAGTTTTCCCGATTCATTAAAGTGGCAGATGGTCGGATGGATGGATGTCACGAACTGATGCTTATAGGTGTCTTAAAGTGTCTAGCAGTGAGATCCTCCGTCTCTAGAAATCAGTATCATACCGAAGCTTCTGTATACAGAAGACACGTTCCAGGACGACCACGAGTTACAATACATGCAGAAGACCATTGTTTAGATCCTTCACTCCGAAGGAGAAGAAGAATTTCTGTATTACCACTTTTTGCAGATCACACTAACCAGTAGTGTGTGTCCTCAGAGAAGGACCCACTTACCTTGGGCATGAGAACACGTTTTCTGGACCAGGCAACGATGAGATTCTGTACTTTTTACAGACTAATCCAGACCCATACGAGAGAACGATTCAGCACGGTGAACTGATCTTGAGGGAACAAAGCACCAGATACTATCAATACAACACTGTGAAAAGACACAGAAATTGCCGTGGTAGAAAAATAATTTGTGCCAGGATCTCATTCAGTAGTTACACTGACCTGCATATGTTCCAAGATGAAACTGTGACTGATATGAGATACTGAAAAGAGATCCTTGATCCATATGTCCGCCTGTATGCCGTTGCAACTAGTAATGACTTTATTCTTAAGGATGATAACTCATGATTTCATCGAGTTGTAATTGTTGAGGAATATCTTAAGAGTCTTGATTTGGTGTGAATGGAATGGAAATCTCGATTTCCAAACCTGAATCTCATAGAGCGCCTGTGGGATCATATTGATATAGACAGGTTACTACATTAAATTCTCCTTCAAAGTCTGTAGGAGAATTGGACAGTTTACTTCCGTCTGCTCCTCGTTTCCCATTTCGGTAGCCGATAACTTATTGAAACAACTGGGAAAGTCTATGCCACCAATACATTCAAGATAAGGATGGGCATAATTTTTCATAAGACTTCTTTTTATTATGTTTCTATTACATTTTACCACATAAAACTGTGATTATTCTTTTTTCTAAGAATGGACTTTTTCAACGTGATTGCTTTTTTGTTGTAAATCATTTATGTGTTTTTCTCATGCAAACTTCTATGTTGCAATCATTACAATACTACTTTTGTGCACATGGCATCGAAATTTGGTGTTTCTACATTCATTTATTTCCAAATTAGACGCAAAAAATACAGTTGTTTTTAAAAATTTTGAAGGCTAGTGCTGCTATTAAGTACAATTTTCGCATGATTAAAAAGGTTTAATCAATTCTAAGCCAGTTGTTGCAATATTTTTATGGTTACTAATTGGGCATTAGATACAGATAACTTTCAAGTTATTTTAAGCTACATAAATATTTATCCAAAGCAAGAATATGCAAAAATATTATAAGATGCATATATAGTTTTAGATACTGTTTTCAATATTAATCTATTATTAGGGTTCAAAACTTAACTATTATTTGACAAAAATTCTATGCGACAAGCTCAATTTTTGTAAACTGTGTTTTAAATTCATACGATTACAAATTTTATAGATCAATAAGAACTATAAAAAAGGCAAGCGCGCACAATTGAATTTCCATCAAGCATTGAATAATAAGTGCTTAAAAGATGAAAATTTTAAAGAATGTTCTCTTCATGAAATTTTAGTAAATATAATCAATCGAATGTAAAAAAATTCTATATCAATGATTTTTCCTCTTATTTCATCAAAATGTTAATGTTTCCTAAAGTTAATTTACCGTTTTTACTCTGAATTAAACCACTTCTCCATCTTACTATTGAAACTTTTTGAACAGCTGCAATATTCAATTCTATTATAATGTTTAGCCATTTATTTCTTAATTAATGACATTTTTAAATGTAAAGAATAACTAAAATAAGTAATAAGGGTCAGATTATGAGTCGATTCACATCATATGAAGCTTGGCGATAAGTGAATATTTCAAGCCTGTAAACTCGAGACTCACTAGCACCTTTATGTTTGTATTAAGCCTAAATTAATGCCAGATTTTATTTAATGGATAATTATTTTACTTCAAAAGAACTTAACATTTCTCTTTGAATAATAAATTCAAATTATTAGAAAAAATGCAGACTTTAATCACAAACCTAATTCAATATATCCTTTATCAATTAAAATAAAACAAATTCGGATATCTATAGAGGAAACTCTCGAGAGCAAATAACGACATTTAGCTACAAAATAAATTTTAAAGAAAAAGTAAGTAATTCACACACATCTTCTTTATTTCAATTTTTTTAAAATCAATTTATATCAATTTTAATTTAAGGAATGTAGTCATTTACCACATCAATTTTAATTTAAAATATACTAATTATAAATCGTTTTACTTATTATAAATGGATAATTTTCTTGTTATCTTTTTGCATTCATTAACGTAGAATGATCGGAAGTTTACAGTAGATAAGTGAAATCCTCTTCATTTTTAGGTTGATTGAGAAAAAATATCGAAAATGTGGCGCAGTTTATCAATACCCTTCCGGTAAGCGATCCGCAGTGTAATGACGTTTTCTTCATGAATGAGACACTTTAATTAAAAAATATCGAAAACATTGACCTAGATTTGTGCTGAGGAGGAAGACACGACGTAAACAACTGCCTAGAGATGTTGAGATAAGACAGAGATTCGGACGGGTGGCCTCCGTAAACAACGTTCTGATGGATGAGACAAACTCATTTCCATGATCGGTTTTCGTTGCTAGTTGATTACTGTTTTTCATTTAGTATCTTAAATGACAGTATTTACACCATGTGATTGAGAAGCTGTGTAACAGAATATGGTACATCATGAATATCACTATGTTATAAAAATACAACAAAATGATATCTGTACAATAAAGATACGACGAAGTTTTTCTATATTAAGTTAAGGCCAACTTATTTCTATTGACCAAAACTTTTAAATACAGTCATTTGCCTCATAATTAAGAACCTGTTAAAAACATAAAAAATAAAAAAGGTTATATAGCTGATATGGCAGTTTCCTGTCCACGCCATCCCAGGGAAAATGTGATAAAACTAACAGAAATTTTGACATACTAGTCTTCTCAGAATGGCTGGGTCAAGTATTGAAGCCACTATCTTTTGGTTACAACATTTACGATTAAATATAGTGAAAATATAGAATAATTTCAAAAGTCACAGTGGGACGATCATTTTCATTAGTATTGTGATGTTGCTGTTTTCGCTGTAGTTTAGTTTTTGTTAAAGTGTAGGTGTTATTATTATTAATTTACACTTGTAACCTATACTAATGGTACTTAAACATATTATTTAATTGAAAAAAAATAGTATAAGAGAATGAGAAGAAAATAGTGGTGAAAACCTTCTCTCTGCAGCTCTTTTCGATATCATTAAGTATTTGAAAATAATTAATGATAAGCCTAAATGTGTAATTGGTACTACTTAAATATACTTTCAAGTTCACTTCTATTAATTCTACTTATAAATTTTTAAAAAAATATAAAAAATTTTATCAGTGATTTTCATAAGTGCCCTTGAGAAAGATTTCAGAATAATTATTAATCAAAGACTAAAGACGACTATAAATGTTACACCAGTAATACTAAAAAGTAAAGCTAGAGAATAAAGAGTTAAGAAAACTGATTATAAAAAATTGAAATATTTTTTATGCTGATGTTCATTACATTGATTTTAACAATGATTCTCCCCATTAATTATTAAAATGATTTACCTCACATCAAACTTATGATAACGTTCTTAAATTTGCACTTATTTGTTGTTATTTAAAATCACAGTAACAATAATGTTTAATAGTTAAACCGTGTGTTTTTAATTTATGTGCTTGAATAATTAAATATAATCTTTACGCATATATTTTTATTTAATTAGACATTTGTTATTAAGTTTATAAATTCCATTTAATTCGGTTTCGAGAAGGAATTTTATATTGGCTTCTAATAACATTAATCGTGTTATTAATTTACGTTTTATGTAATAAACTACGCAGAAAAATAATTTAACATAGGTTTTACGATTAAGATTTAGTAAAGAGAATTTATGGAAAAAATCTCTAAAGACAAATTTTTTCTAATACAATTTAATTTTTTTTTCCAGATTCGGACATGAGAATTTTGTTCTTGAGTCATAGTTCAGCAAAAGCAATCAAAAGATTTCGAAAGAATGCAATTTCGCTGGGTGCCTGTTACATTTCCAGTTCTTCAATCTGTATCTGAAAATTGGATGTCCTTAACCCTTACAAGTGTGTAACTTTAATCCATAAAACGCCTGAAAGAGGTTGCAAGAAAAAATAAACTCGCCAAGATTTAAAAGAAAAAAAAAAGAAACAACAGATGATCGCAGAAAAGAGCTAGCTCGTCTTCATTTGCCACATAGGCGTCAAGAAAAAGATCTTAAAGTGTAAAACGAAAAAAAAAAAAAAAAAAAAAGATATACACCCGCATCTAAAGTTAAGGAATGAAGAGTTCTCAAATAACGTTTCGATAAAACGAAGACACTCTCGCTGGTTGAGAGGGGGGAAAGTTTTCTTTTCAAAGGAAAGAAGAAAAAAAGAGCTTGTTGAAGAAAGAGGGGGAGGGGAAGGCGGAGGGGCGCTGGGGGTGCAACGAGGAGATGGTCGGTCAGTCGGTCTTAGCGCCCTAGCAGGAATGGATGCGCGTCGCTTGCTGTGGGTGTTCCTACAAGTGGTCGTCGGTGCCGGAGTCGCGTGGCGGGCCGTCACGGGAGAGGATCCGGCTGCGACGCCGTCTCCCGCCGCTGTGCCGAGTGGAGGGTAAGTCAGAAATTCTTTATAACGTAATTCCGTTATTGTGAAGTGTCATTGAACCACCACTTGATCTCGTCAATTAAATGCTTCGAATAGAAATCCGTTGCAGAAGTGTCTAAAATTAAGGAATAGAAGAAGTTCTGTATTAACGCCGCTAGATCTAATTCTAAATATCGAGCAAGGAAAATTTACTTGTGAAAAATAAGCACTTTTAAATGCTAGCGATTTTTTCGTACATTTTTTATATTTCTTTTATTTTGATAGTCCAACGATATAAGTATTACTAACAAAAGAACAAAAGAAAATATTTCTACTGTATTTCGTACATATTCAGCTTAAGTTGTTTAAAATTTTTAATGGGAATTATAGATTTTAGCATCTAATAAAGAGAAACACCATTCTCTCGATAATCAGGAAAATTGGTTTATATTTGATGAACACATCTATCCTGTATATAATGAAAAGATTTTAGTAATGTTAAAAAGGATTAAAATAAACAGAATTGTGCAAAAAAATTAACGATTAACTGGAAAAAAAAAGTAATTTAATTTTTATGTACTTTATTTTCATAAAATACATCTCAAACTAAATAATACTTGACTTATAACAAAAAACTATATGCATTTTACAAAAGTAAAACGAATAAGCATTTTATTTTTGTAACTTTAATTTAAAATAAATCTGCAAAAAATATAAAAATGAAACTATTTATCTAACTAAATTGTGATAGAATAATGCATCACACAATTTTATATATTAACACATAATCATTAGATAAATTTCCCTTACGAATATTTTTAATTAATACATATTTCAGCGAAATTCAAATTCTGCTGAGAAAAATATTAGACCATTAAAAATTATTCTGTACTTATTTTCAAAAATTTTGAAATTTTATTTTTTATTAAAATAAATTTAAAAACTAGTATGTTTAAAAAAAATGTTCTGGTTAAAAGTTTTAACTCAAATTGGTAAAAGGAATAGTACACATTCTATTTTTTATTTTATTTATTTATTTTTTTGATAATTTGGAATACTTTAAAAATAGAAAAAAATTATCAGATAAATAAATTGAATTTAAAAATGCTAGGATTTTTCTGTGTGTTTGTGATCCATCTTAAAATACCCGATTTTACGAAAATTAACATTTAAATATTTTCTGTTGTAAAAAATATTGACAATTATTTAGAAATTTTTTATCATGGTAATATGACAACGTATTATTGAATTATTTGTCATGTCGTATATTTTTTACAATTTTTATGAAAAATTTTAAAGAAAAGTTTTTAAAAGAAAGGTTAAATATGTTTTTAAAAATTTATAAAAAATATTCTTTATCAAGGTTTATTAAATATAAATTCATAGCTTACTAAATATAAGAAAAATATTCGGGCGAAAAAATATTTTTTACATGAAATCTTCAGTTGGCGAAACTAATGTCACTCAATCAAGGTGCAATTTTCGAATGTATGACTTTTGTAGAAGGAAATAATAATTTGACCTAAAATATTAAAGTTACTCATTACTAAACGATATTTAAATTTTAACAATATTTTGTTCTTTATAGCACTTTTTAGATTTTTGAAATTCTAGTTGTATATTGTCCTAGTTATTGAAAATTTAAATTTTTAAGAATACTAGCGCTATTTTATTTTATTTTTTACGCTACTTTCAGATTATTCTATTATTTGTACTATTAAATTCTATTTATTGTAATAATTATTCTGAAGATTTCCTGTGCCATTTTGTTTTAATTATCAGAATTTTTATATTTTTAAAATACTTGTAACTTTTATTTTGTTTATTTCAAATAAGACGCTGCTTTTTTCACAAGGCCATACTTTTTCAAAATAGTTTATTAATAAATACCACATGTATAAATTTTATTCAGAAAACTATCAAACAAATTAACCATTAAGTGAAACAAAAACTATTAGTTAGTAAAGAAAATGAATATATTTTTCCAAACAATTCCACTGGTAAAAATCTGCATTAATAAATCCTTTGGATTAACATGTGTTAGTAATGATATTGAAACATTTTATGTATATGTGCAACAACATTCATATGATATATAATTTACACGACATTCAATTTTTAATCTAAGACAATAAAAATATTGTCTTATAGTAAAAAATTGCTTGAAAAATAATCAATTACGATGAAACCGCTTCTAACAAAATAATGAATAATGTCATTCTTTTATTAACATAGAAACTCTTAAATAAATATTTCATTAAATATGCACAGGATTACGTTCTTTTATAAGGCAGCCTTATTTAATAAATTTTACTAATTCAGTGGTGTGTTTCATATAAATAATATTAGATAGTACATATAAATGCTTTATTGTTGAAATGTCATTTTTTACTCTGAAATGCATTGTTATTTAAAATTATCTGTTTTTATGTTAAGTTTATTGTGTCATAATATGTTTTTCGTATCAAATTTAATATCATATAACAAAAAAGTAACACATATCAATTTTAAAATATTGTTGAAAATATAATTTTTAATTAATAATACAAATTCATTTGGATTTTATACAATGATACAGCCAGATAAACCCTGAAATTTGTTTTCCCCTTTTCAACCAAATTTAAAGAAAACATCAATTGAATTTTAAGTTATGCTTAGTTATTTAAAAAATGCAGCAAATTTAACTAAACTTGTTTTGTTATAAAAATTTTTACTGAAAAATTATTATCTAGGAATTCATACAATCAAAATACTTAATCAAGTAATTCTACTTTAAATATATATAACTCAATACGATCTCCAAGGCTTTCATAATTACCAATGAAGCAATATTACGCATTAATAAAGATCTATAAGAGATCCAATGTTTGAAATGAAACAGTTAATGTGCAAGCTTTAAAGTTGTAAAATTTTTTTTTATATTTTATAGATTATTCTCATAGTTGGGTGTGAAAAGTTGAAGAATTTATTTTTTATGTCAAATTATGGGATCTTTGTAAAGTAGAGCATAAGAACTTATAAAATCAGAACATGAGACATCCAGTAGTTCATTACAAATTCAAATATGGTATACAAATCATTTATACAAAGAAAATCAAATCTGTAGCTTTCTTAGAAAAGCAAACTTTTAAACGAAAGATGAGATAGATTGATTGGCAATATATTTTGACTCAAAATATTTCATTTCATTTATTTATTCTACAAAAAAATCTGTAAAGAATATTTATACAGTTGTCAAGTTACTTAAGCTTACAGCTATTGTCACAAAATTATTTTGGTATATGCAATAATCGATCCTTAGGATGGGATTTACCTTACTAACATTCGACTTATTTTCATTGTATTTGGAAGATCCTGTAGAATGTAGGTAATATATGTATCACAAGGATATTATTCAAATTGAAATGCAAAAATTACTGTAATTATTGATCTTCTTAGCTTCAAACTTACAATAAACTTTACATAATAATATGATTATCATATTTATGTATTGAAAATGGAGAAAAACATTTAAAAAATTAATTTGATATAAAAGTTAACAAATTATTATTTTATATATTAATAAAATACATAATACCGGTTGATTTGTAAAAAATATAAAAGAATAAGCTTGCGTTATGAATTCATATTCTTTTCCTGCACGTTCCTACGAAATATTTACTGTATTACTCATCACTTTATGTCATAATATAAAACGTGACAGTAAAAAAATTATCATAAAATCTACTATCTTGCAGGCAATAAAAAATATAATTGCACCCTTTTTATTAGGTTAAGAATTTATATTTTATACTTAAAAATTTAACTTTCAACTTAATCAGCAAAATCTTCCGAAATTAGATTTAAAAATTAAAGTGCATAGTAAGGCGAAGCGAATATCTTAATGTGTGTGTTTCAAATTGCCTGCAGTTAACTGATTAATCAGATATTTCTGAAGAGTGAAGCACATGCCTTTAACTCATTTACTTCAAACACGTTTAAATCCCTTAAGTAATTGCTACTCTGCAGAAAATTCCACATTCATTTTTTTTATTTTTAGTTAAATAGTCCAAATAGACGATAACGTGTAAAGTTGCTTCCTTTCGAAGTACCTTTAATCGCGCCGAGAACAAGAAAATATTTTCCTTCTCCGGCAGTTTTCCAATCTTAGTCAGAGTAAATTTAGTTTTATGTACACTGTTTAGATTTGAATATCTGGCAAGCTCTTTTCATATTAAATGAATTCCCATTGAAGTACTTATTGATTTATGAAAATACAATTGTTGAGTTTAAACTTTGTTGTAATGAAACATCTAATTTTAAGTTCTGTGTTAATAGAAATTTCATAAAAAAATCCATGTGTCGCTATTTATTTTCTTTTCTACAGTGGTAAATTCGATTAGAATACCACAAAATCATTCTTTAAGTAGGAGTCGAATCTCTGAGTATTTGAACTGAAGATCAGAGAACTCAGTCGCTTCCGGTTCAGCAAATAAAAGTTTGAAATTTTAAAAGGATTTAAGAAGAATAAATTTATGTAATTTAATTGCATTGTGAGAGTTTTCTTTTATGAGATTTATTTCTTATGGAATTATTTCCTATGAATAAAATGCCTTTGACTCTAGAACTTTTTGTTTATGATGGCTGATGTGGATTATTTGATTTTTGATTTGAAGGAAGCGTTGAAGATCAAATGCTTGAGGAATCTATTTGGAATTATTTATCCATAAAACCAAAATACACTTTAAAGAAACATTGAAAACAATCCAATTTTCTTTAACGTATATCCCACAGACATTTGCCTTATACAATTTAAATTTAATTGTTTCCATTTATTAGAAGTATCGTAAGATTATTCCTAACATGCACTAAAAATGAAAATTTCAATTTATCATTTTGTGTTATTCTTAAAATCATTAAGTATGAATAACTGTTTTCAAATATCATATGTAAAGATCAATCTGGAATTGTGATCTATCTTTAAAAAATTACTTTAAAATTACTTGATTTTAAAACTTATGTTATAACAGTTCCTGTTAAAAGTATGCCAATTAAAATTAATTTTTGCATTTTTTTAAGTTGAATATTCATTAATTTTTTCTCTTAAAGTGATTATTTTTATTTATCTCTTCTCCAGAGAGTATCTATTTTTTCTACAAGAAGTTCACGATGCGATTAATATATGAAGTTGTTAAGAATAGTGATATCCATTGCAAATCCTTCTTAATTGTCCTTCATCCTTTCATCACAATACAAATGATAAACACGCGTTTGACCTTGCATTTGAATTTCGCTCATGGGAGATACAACAGTTCTTTTTTTTTTTTTTAATTTTTCTTATTTTGTATTTTGTCGAGTAGAATCTCGAAACCGAAATTTTTGAATTTTCAACAACTCTTCTTCTAAAGTGAAACAAATTTACTTTTATTAACAAATATCAAATTGAAATCATTTAACTATAGAAAAACATTTAAAAAAATAGTTAAATGAATGAGTGAAACTAATCAAAACAGTACCAAATGCAAATGTATTGGCAGCGCTTAAAAAAACTCATTATATAGTACTCATTATCCAATTATATTTCACCCTTATAGGCTTGGTTTATATATTGCACTATGATCACACATATATATATATATATATATATATATATATATATATATATATATATA
>JAPDSC010154801.1:129398-146996 GCA_026290005.1 Latrodectus geometricus
ATATATATATATATATATATATATATATATATATATATATATATATAAACTTTCACGTACTCTAGACATATTATATATAGAGTACGTGAAGGTTTAAAGTTGCAAATTATTTCAGAGTAACTAAAGGTATGCATCAAAATATTAGTTTTAGTAAAGATTTGCAATTTCTTACGTGACATGAAACTCTCGATTTTTCGGTTCTTGATTCCTCATATTTAACAAAGATGAGTTTTCTTTTTTAAATTCATGCATAATTTCATTTCTTTCAAACAACTTCCATTGCTTGGTTGTATATAGATGAATGGTTAATCTATTCACTTTCAATGCAACAGTTCATGAGTTTTATATTTTGCCGCTCAACGGTCCTTTTTTCATGAAGTCTAATTAGATCGATACTTATGGTTTAAAGTGTATTTCGAGCCACTACAAACACTCAAGTCAAAAGTGGGATTCGAACCAGGAGCTGTTGAACCGAAGGGAAGGATGCCAACCAGTCGGTTATCGTGTTCGTGAGCTTGATTGCATCTCAATTGAAAATATATATGTAGTGGTTTGGAATCCACTTTAACTTGTAATCCCTGTTTGATTAGTCTCTAAGAGCATAAATTGATTAACACATTTAACAAAAATACATTAACAAAAGCATTAAACTAAGGACAAAGTTACTTTTCCTTTCAATGATTTTTACTTGTTCTAATATTTAAAAGTTAATTAATATAAGAATGATGAAAAAAAAGTATTAAAAAAATAAGCATTGTTGTATAGTTTTATTACGGTTTCAAAAGTACGGCATATTTAAATGTATTGACTTTTGATGTAAATATATTTACATCAAAAGATCATAAAAAGTTATACAAATAATGCATTGAAGAAAGTGCACACAAAATTTAATACTATTTGTGTACCTTAAAACCAAATATATAATTAGTAAAAAGTTTTAACTGTATTATATTTATATAATTTAAATAATTTTACGGAAGAAAAACTAAATTCTCATTTATATTTATGTAATAATTTTTCAGAACCAAAATTTCACAGTAAAATAAATGGATTAAAATATTAATGATTTTCATAAAGCTATAAGTTATTTTCTAAATAACTTAACCGAATTTAGCGTATGGTGATACATAAGCATTATCAGTTATTTCGTTGATAATCTTGGAAATTAAAAAAAGATAAAAAAAAAAGTATTGAGAGATATACCAGTTGTGTACTTTTCATGACAAAGAAATTCGATTGTTAGTGTTTACATCTCCTTTAATTGTTACCTCAGCAACTAAGGAGTTATGAAATTATATGCATGTTAAGTGCTCTCACACACACACATACCTTAATGTTCTCCAACTACAATTTGCTTTTGTTATCTCACATTTTTGGTTCCATCACACTTAATCCTAGTGTGCTTAAAGTAAAGTTATCAACAGATACAAAGGGTTTAAGCAATTGTGTGTTTCAGTACATTTTACTAATATAGCTGTTGTTGTTAAATTCGAAAATATTTTACTATATAATTCAATTAAATATGAATGAAAAGGTACAACACTTTTTCAAAATTATATCAGTGACAAGCAAATCTGAAATTAAAGAATAAACTATTTGTACACAATTGCTTAATTTAATTTTAAAATGTAGTAGTTTCTCCAAAGTTTCTCAATTAAAATGTGAATAGATGATGAAATTAGGTAAATATTATTTCTTTGTCGAGACTTCACAATGTCCTCTATAATAGACTTCTTTCCCTAAAAAAAGAACAAAAAAAAAATTAAATGTGTTGTTAATAAGTAAAAATCAAGAATTTTACTTATTAACAACACATTTCCAACGGAGAAATACGAAAAGAAATGGTTTAAAAAAATTAAATGCATTAAGAAATACTTTGATATGTTAATCTGTTAAAAAAATATACCTACCGAAAACAGTGATTTTATCTGTTACTCGTCACTCTTAAGCAACTTTATACAAATTTCTGTGAATTCTATAAAGTAACAAAAACACTTCCTCCTTGCCAATGCAAACTAACCATAAAGTGGATGTTATGATTTATTCATTGCTTGCATAAACAATCAAATATTAATATTTAATGTGGTTTACATGCTACATGAAATAAATTTATCTTTATTTAATGATTCATAAGTATTTATTTTTAATAGTGGTATCAAGAGAGATAAATCTCCAATAATATATAAAATAACCAATCCCACTAAGATATTGGCCAAAATATTTTTTCCAACTACTCACTGAAGAGCAAATCCCACTGCCAAATTTACTTATTTTTGATTGGTAGACAAAACTGATGTTTAATATTATTGGTGGAAACGATTATTTCTTTAACACAGAGACCAATTATAAGTAAAATAAAGTGACGTACTCATGATCTCAACTGTAACGAAAGAAACAACCATTTTATGGTTAACAAATAAATTTCTCAAAATTGATCAAAGGAAATCAGCTATTTCAGCTCAAATTTAAAAATAAATCGATAGAGAAGATGTTATTTCGTAGGCGCGTTGTAATATAAAGTCTATAGTTTCATGTTCCGATTAAAAATTTCGTTATATTGGGACTTCGTTTCAGTTAAGGTTCTACTGCTTTTGAGATCATCTCAGAAGACTTTCAAGAACCACAGTATAATACTGAAGCAAATGATAACGTTTTCCCCTCTCCTCAGCAAATAATGACATCACATTCTGTCGGAGAAATCGAAAAAGCTCGTCTGCATGGTTCATTAAAAACGTCCCTCTTTCATGTTTTGATAAGGAACCTCTGAATAAGCCCCACGTGATCTCTTGAAAAGCCTCTTCAGTCAGCGGGATAAAGAATAATATCTGATAGCCGTCCGCCATCAACAGGAAGTTGAGGTTCCAATGAGAAGCGGAACCTGCCAAACTTTTAATTAATTTGTCGACGGGAATTCGGGACTAAAAAGAAGTTTTCTTTGTCGAAAAGCTTAGAGGCTGAAAAATGAAATAACGGAATTCTTTCAGAAGCAGTACAAGTTCTCAAAATAGCACGCTATAATAAAAAAAGAAGAAATACTATAGCCACATAGAAAGAACGATCAATTTTAAGCCACATTTTCTAGTTGCGAGTTATAAAGTGTTGATATTGTTTTGTTCAACTTCGATTAAATATTCGTAATTAATTTAATCTTATTTTTATTTCAAAGGGAAACTATTCGTAGTAATCGACAGTGTCAGGATTCATTTTATTTTGCTAAAATTTTAAATTATTTCTATAAAATGTTTCAATTAAAATTTTTTTAAACATTTGCTGATTAAAGACAATGAGTTTATACAAAGGACAACTTGGATATCGTATGGCTAAATGAAACTCGAACTGAAAGGAATCAAATTTAAGATCATTTAAATGAAAATTTATCACACATAAATTTTACTGTTTTAAAATATAAGTATAAGTAAGCAAAGTTTACCAGATTTCCTCAAAACTCTTCATGCTAAGTTTTGCGAGTTTACAAGCAAAAAGACCTTTAATGAGAAATGAAGAAACTATGCTAAGATTTCTCGCCTGATATGCAACATACTAAGTTAAATCATGTGAATTAGAACATAGATTTGTAAGATTAATTCTGTAAGTAACTTTTTACAATGCAATTCTATTTAATACGATAGGAAAATCGTTCAATTTATTTAATTGGTTTGTTAACAGTGGGGCCATTTCGTGTGACGTCCCAAATTAGGAGAAACCTTTCATCAAAAATTTATGTCTTTTTCTTTCGAAAAATGTATATTTTATTGATGTAATCATGCTCATTTCTGATAATTGTAGAACAGCAATGTTTCGACAGCCCATGACCGTAATAAATGTATCACTTTAGTTCTACGTTTCCGAATACTACTAAACACAACTAATAGTCTCGTAATTTCATTCAATGATCAAGTGATGATATCGACACTTGAAATTGCACTCTCTTTACGTGCCACATAAGTAGAGAGACATTGAGTTCTAAAGTACTCTTGCCTTGTTCTTACTGAGAGGTTACTCGAGATTAAGAAAGGCTATTTCTATAAATCTTTTTTTAAAGTCCAATAACTTTCCAGTGATGTGGCGTGGAAATTTGGTGATGAAATTGGAAATTCTGATATACTACACACTTGTTGGCATACCATTTATACCATTACAAGGTGTTTGATCATATTTAGTATCTTTAGTTATTAGATAAACAGAGGTAGCTGTAAGTAAACGCAATAAAATGAAGAGATTTCTTAAGTTTCACTATACCAACACAGTAATTACGTCTTAAATTTTATTAATATCGCTTTTTAAAAATAATAGAGAAAATAATTTGACAATATTTCAAAATAAATTTATGAGATCATAGAAATTAAACTTGATGAAACAGATGTTATTTTCAAGTTTAGAGAACAACAGGCTCAATTATCGACATATTAGAAAGCTATTGGGCTTCAAATGTCTGCCTATTCACATAACAAATTCCAAGTTTTTACTGATCGGGTATTTGTGGGAATATATGATGCTGGATTAGGTGACGCACACGCCACTTGTGACTGGTTTAAAGTTGAAAAATAGTTGCTTATGTTTAGTGACATTAAAATTCAATGAAAATAAGCAACCAGAAATTTATTGTAATGAACATCTAATTCTCAAGCTCAATCCATATTGAAGAGGAATCTTGTCAGAATGATATAAGCTTTGAATCAACATTTAGTTATTATAAATCCCGTTTTGGATGTGTATTACTAATGTCTTTTGCAACCTACTATAGCATGCATTTGAAAATTAAAAACTAATATCGTGAAAGTTTTATTCAGACTTTCAGTGGTATGGTAATTGACATACACTTTTTGGAATGAAAGACTCAGATTTAGTTCTCCAACTTGTTGTCGAACATTAGAAAAACAAAGACTATTTTATTGATTTCTACAAGCACATCTGTTGATATGAGTGTTTGTGAGTTTTTCGAGTTTCTTCTATACCAGTATGGGAAGATGGCCCTATATTTGTGAAAAATTCTACGGAGAGGCAACAATCCGCGTAGGTGTCAATGACTTATTACTGGTTTATGCTCTTAAATTCCATACTATGTGATGATAATCAAGTTTCATTGAAATTATTTATTTTCTACAAATAAAAAAATATCTTTTTTCAAACTTGATTAAATTTTTTCGAATAATTTTGTTTTTAGGCATGTTTATAAAACGATTCTTTCAACTATCATAAAAAAATGCGATTACAAATTTCCTTCTTTTTTTTCTTTTAAAATGTAATTTATATAAAAATTCCTATTTTTGTAAAGAGTTTGCTTGTTTGCATTACATATCCCTTATTTTATTTAAAAACCTAATATACTAATTAATTTAAAAATAACATTTTAATAATCAACTTAATAATAATAATAAACATAATAATTTGTGTGAATTCTGGTTTATATCAAACAAATGTTAAACATTTTGAACAACTGAGTATATTACTTTTTTCATTCACATTATTTACAATTATTTTTATTTATATTTTTTACATTTTTTTATTTTCAAAGAACTCATTGATTAGGCTGTCAATTTCTTGTAACTGCTTTATTTTGCTACTAGATGAAACAACTTTTCTTCCACTAAACCATTAATAAAATTTTCTCTTCTATCCCAAATATGTAATAAACCAAATGAAAACAACTCAAGGATTTTAATTAAATCTATTCAACGCTCTTAAAGTTTTTATTCATTTTAAGTGAAAAAATATATACTCAAGAGTTCCTTTTTAATTTTACTATACTTTAGTTATTTATAGAAAATATTCATTATTGTAAATTGAAGGGAAGCTTCCAGAGAAAGTAGTAATTAGATTTTTTGTTGATTAATATTCCAGAATAAATGACATCCTCTGTTTATACAGTATTTCTTGTTATGTCTGTAATGAATACCGTTAACTGCGGCAGAGATGTTTCTCCAATAGTAAGATTCCAAAGTCCTTCGGAAATGTTTCCAGCTACTTAATATACATTATTCTAGTCTAACATTCGCTCGCTAAGTTAATGAACAATATTTTGAAGCAAGAACATTGTTTCTAATGCCAAGCAATCATTAAACATGGTTAAATAATATTTAATGCATGAAACGATTTCGTTCTGAACATAAATCATTCGAGAAAATTAGTTTTCATTAAATGATCATTATAATTTATTCTTTTAAAAATCTCTGTTGCTGAATAAGAAAATATTACATTTTTTTTTATCATTAACAATGTTTTACTTATTTTCTTTGTAGACAATTATCAAATACATCTTGCAATTTTCATCATGATTTTTATTCTTTTCTTTGTGATTTTTATTATTTTTTTATTAAAGAAATAAAAATCAATGAAACATTTTTTTTTAAATTTATTTCCTAAATGATTATTAAATAAAATGAAATATTTTGTTGAATCTTCTTTGTTACTTATGAAATTGCTTATTTAAATTAATGTGACCACCCTAAATTGCTTCTCCAATAATGTTGAGGCTTATAAGAATGAACATCCAAACAAGATTATAAAAAATGCATTTAAAATATCTTTCTTAAAAATATATTTTGAATGAAAATAAATATTAATCTTTTTTAATACATATAATTGATTTGTATAAATTTTATATTTTATTACAGTAATCATAATTAGTATATTAATATATTTCAGCTTATTGTTCCTAAATAGTTTTATTACTTGACAATTTATTAAGACGATTGTTTTTATTTTTAAAATAAAAAGTTTCTCAGATTAATTATTCAATTAAATTTTAATAATGAAAGGTAAATATGTAGAAAAATAATTGCAATCGAATTTTCAGATTTCTGAATTTTTATCATTTAAAAGATGCTTCACAAAATCTTTCTGGTTACATTTAATATTATTTGTGTTCTCTAATGGTGGTAGGGGCACGTTTTATATGTCGTGGTCACAATGTCCACCATGTGATACCTCTGGGACAGATAGGCTATGACTTTATACAGCAATTTTTGATACAAATATATTGTGTTTAGGGTTGAAAAAAATAGTACGTATTATAAGATAATTGTCAATATACCTTTCATTTTTGGTTCAAGATTCAAAATATTCGCAGTTAAGAGGAAATACCAATGTTTCAATTTAAGATTCAAAATATTTTGATTCAAGAAAAATTATATTCATGTTTCAATTAAGAATTTAAAACCATTCAATCCATAAAATATTATATACATTCAATTTTCGGAATATTTCACAAAATTCATGGAATACAAGTACCTTATCTTTATTTAAATATACTGTAAAGAAAAAAGAAATAATTCATGCTTCTTGATTTTTTTTTTCTTTCTAAAGAAATAAAATCTGCAAGAAAGAATGGGGAATTTAAGGAAGTAAAAACAAATTTAATTCCAAACTGCAGTGCTCAGGAATTATTTTAGCGTGAAACAAAACATGCTACTTTTCTGGAAATAAATATCGCGAAGAGATAGCTTCGCTGATATTAAGAGCCATGACAGACGAAGAGACATTTCGCTTTTAGCGCCCAACTGCACTTCACTGTCCAGCGTTACGGATGCGGAAATGAAATGTTTGCGGAGCCAATAAATGCAGAAAAGAGTTGATATAAAATAAGGGTCTAAATAGGATTCCGTCAGAGCAGGCAGCGGAAGTAATTAACCATTCATTGCAACGCGGAATTGGAGAGCAGAATTCTATGAATGACATTTTCTCAGCCAAACTCCTTCATTATATTCGTCTACAATTGATGCGGAATTATCGGAAATTATTTCAGCATTTGATTAGTTTAGTTTCGAATATGGGAACACGCAAAGTATGAAGGTTTTTGAAAAATCGTCTGAGGCATCGCATCTAAATTAGATTTTCATCTGTATGATTGCTGATGCCATTTATTCGAAGTAAATTTTTTCTTTCATACAATCAGAGTAAAATTCTTCTTGCAAATATCCAAGGGCATATTATTTAAATGATTATAAAAGATTAATATTTTACTGTTTTAATTAAAATCCATAGAATAGTGCAATAGGATTTCTTTAATTCAAAATCTTCATTAAATTGTCTATATTTTCATTATTTTAAAGAAAGTTTTTAAATCAAATCTTTAAATTTACTTTAAATAAAGTTATCAACTTTATTTAAAGTAAATTTTAATCTAGACAACCATATGTTTATTCTTACATTAGCAAGTCTATAATTGCAAGTTTTTCAATAAATGCATTATAGGCATGGCCTGACACATTCCATTCTTTTTTAAGCAATATTTTTAACTTAATCATTTTAAATTTCAATTATATAATTAAAAAAATTTTGTTTTCAACAATATATTTTTTTAAATTTTCAAATATTGAAATATAATTTTCAAACTTTTGAAATAAATTCAGCCAAAACTTCTCTGTTAATGAAAATTGACATCTAGAAGGATTATCCATTTTAGAATTCTTTCTTAAACTATACCTATTTACTTTTACATTTTTGCTCTAATTTACTTATATTCTTCACTATTTATTAGCTTTTCCATTTTTGTGAAATGTCAGAACTTTAAGAATCGGAGGACCATATTTGATCTTAGCATCTTTTGAGCATAAAGAAATATATGTTATTTTTCTGCATGTACTGTTTTTCTGTGATCCTAAAGAGTTTTCCGGGTTTCTTCCCTTACGATTTATGAATAAGGCTGCCTATATTGAAATGTAGTTTCTGACGTCAATTTTTTGTTATTAAATTATAATAAAAATCGAAGAAAATTTTCAGAAGCATTTAACGTAATTGATATCTTACTAAAATAAGTTATTATTTTTCAGAAAGGTCTAAAAAACTGATTGATCATCTAATTATTAGTATGATAAGCAAATGTAACTATATAAATATAAAATTTTGTTTAATGTATTTTATTTTATTTATAAAATATAGGATCTCTATTTTTTACCATAGAATTCTTTTTATATCAATTTTATATTCTATTTATTTATTCTTATAATTCAAGATTACTTATGAATATAGTACAGTCAAGTAATGAAGCAGTTTTTATTTTTTTAATAGAGAACTAAATTTATTTTTAAAATATTAATATTATTTTGATTATCCAAGAAATATATAGTAAATATAATCTAACTTAAAAATATTAATATTTTAAATGATAATGGGATAATTATAAATTGCAGCATTAATGAATACATATATATGATGAAATTACTTATTCCAATTACACATACAAATGAATTAAAAAATTAGAATTTGATAAATATTTTCATCTTTCTTTTCATAAAACTTAAAATAATCGTAATCGAAATATTTTATTATTTTTGTTCTATTCAAATTTGCATTATATATTTGCTTCTTTCTTCTCTTCTTCGGTTTGACTCGCGATCGAACTTCATATGCTTAAGTTTGTATTATGGACGATTAAAAAAAATTTTAGTTAAGATCTGAATTAAAAAATAGTTTCAGAAAAACATTCTATATAGTTCTTCTAAAGAAATAAAATATAATAATGTTGCAAAAGCAAATCATGAAATTTTTCAAATAGAAAATCATTTCATTCTGTTATAAGTTATACTAATGCATTTTACTTGAAGATTTAATTCATTTATGATACAGAGAAGATGTTACTATTCAACTTAAATAATTGAATATACTCATTATTAATTATAATATAGTCATTACTCATTTGAGGCAGTAGCAAAAATGAAATCATATTTAATTAACATGCAATTAAATTAATGATAAATATGAAAGGAATCACATGAATATTTAAAATGTTGATCATTGCGAAAAAATTCAAGTAACAAAAATTTATACTTCGCATAATAATTTTAAATCACTCAAAATTTTTTCTGAGAAATTTAATTCAAGGTTAAATAAATATTTTTAAAAATATCTATATCAAAATATGACCAGTTGTCGAAATATGATAAAGTTGTAGAGTGTCATCGATTTAGTATGAGAAGACTTCTACTTTACATTAATTCAAAAAAACAAAACAGTTAAAGCACATATATGTTTTTTCATGATTTTGTACACTGTGACGTCACGATTGAAAGTTAAAAAGGACGATCTTAGGGTAAAACACGACAACGCAATAGGACACAATATTATTGCTTGTCATTCTCTTTGAAAAGGACAGCATTTCAAACCTCAAGGGTTGTATCTTTGTACTGATTGTATTTATAAGAAGACAAGACACTACATACATCTAGTAAAATTATATCATTTCAAATCAATGAAAATTGCGCTTGGCTATCAAATTACGTGCTCTATCCAAATACGTAAGGAATATTACGCCTCTTCACATGGGACAATAAAAGAGACGTCTTCTGTGTGTTGCATGTCGATGACCTTGGATATGGGGTGATCTTCTAAAGCTAAGTAAAATGTGCTTAAGTTTGCAAAAGTACAGTTAAATCAAATGGTTTTACTGTACAGTGAATGTAAGTAGAAAGCATGATCACTGACTAACTTGTAAGTTTCCCTTTAGGCACGCAACCTTTTTGTCAAACCATACTAACTGCTTTAAAACATTGTAAGTAGACAGTCTGCGTGATTGACCAAGCTTAATCTATAAGAACAGCTAAGATAGGATCGCAAGGTCAACTGGATAAGGATACGTCTTTATACATCAAAAATGCAGCAAAAGAAAGATTAATTTGCACTGTGGTGCTTCTAAAAGTCCTGTTTAGAAAATCTTAAGAGCATTAGGTTCATAAATACAGACCAATCCTTTAACAGGTTTTATTGATAGAGATGACGAGAGGCGCTCTGCATTATGCTAGCTCATCATAAATTGGCTAGAGGTCCGGCCAACATTTTTGGCAGATATAGTTTTTGACGGATATGGTATGCTTTTCCCGGAAGTATAGTAATCGGTGCTGAGTACTTGTAATTCCTGGATAATTTACTGAATTTCGATATCAAATGCAGTTTCCATTAATATTTAATGTACAATTTACAATAACATGCTGATTGGCCCAATATTTTAAGACAGTGTGTTAGCGAGTGCAATATATTTACTCGATTTTATAGAGAACTTTATATTTTTTAATTTTAGGAATCTGTTTTTCCAACTTAACAGTGTGCTTCTCTCAAAACATCTGCATAAGGCCTCTGTGGCTTGGTTGGTTAGGTCGTCCTTCTCACTGCTAGTAGTGAGTTCTGGTAGTGAGTTCTAATCCCTATCCTAGTGAAGAAGCGCGTTTGCTAATGGTCGCTGGGGTACTTTAAATATGTCTGTGTCTGGTCGCAATGTCCCCCACGTGAAATAATACCTCTAAAGTGGTAGGCCAAGTATTGGTGTCTTCTGATTGGTCACTGTTTCTAAATTGCGAAGTCTCCACCCGGATGCTTCTATCTAACTGGTAAAATCCAACTTAGGACTAAGTACAGGAAAGAATGCTGATGCAAAAACAACAAAAAACATCTGCAGCGAAGCTTTATCTCTTTAAGGAGTTCGGAAATCAAATGATTGGGTATGCTGTTGCCAAATATTGCCTCCACATGCACCTCATCTGAATTCACTTGACATTTCCTATGAGGATAAATGAAGTAGCAGATGTGCGTGACACCTCCACAAAAATTGCAGAACATTGAAAGACGCTCTTGTGAAAATTATCCCGCTTTATGCTCCAATGTATGCAACGTGACATTCAAACAAGAATCCACACAAATGTGCATTACAGTTTGAAAAAGAAAAGTTTGAACGCGGTTAATAAAGGTATATTGTTATAATTAAATGTTTTACTTTTTTCAAACTAAGTTCAGTTTTTTTCACATCAAAGTGTAGATTTTAAAGTTAAAAAAATTGTGATGGAAGTTTAGCTGGTATAATGTTTATATATATGTAAACCATTTCGCCCAGAGTAATTAAAAAAGCATATTTTTGAGGAATTAATGGATACTTTTCAATCTAACAAGGCGGTAAAATCAACAGCTATTATAATGATATAATTATTATGCTATAATAATGACTCAGGGCATTTGGAAAAAGTTTAGGAAACCTTATAAAAGAAGCTGTGGCAAACTTCACAGTGCAAACAGATTATGATTGGACGCATATCATCTTAATAAAAAGGCATCTTTTTATCTAGTATATGCCAAATTTCCAATACAGGCACCATGAATGAAGAGCGTCTTGTATGCTCAAAACTATATAAAGAGTAAAAAATGCGGTGACATAAGCAAATTATACTGGAATGTCAGAACTTTGAAACGTGTTATTATGACTCACGGGGTAAAAAGAATGTTCATTGTTGTGTTCTTTTTTAATTATGGTTAAAGTTATGATCGTTTTGTGGTTTTTAACTGCAGACTATCTCTAAAATAGTGCGCTCTTATAAATATTTGCAAAGTACAAAATTAGAGAGTTTATTTTATGATATAAATCATTCTTTTAAAATATTCAACTTTAGATATAATATTGCTGAAATATTGATATGATATTAGTGATAATATACAAAAAAGAACACTCATAAGAAAATTAATTTCTTTTTAAAAGAAAACATACTTATAACCTATTATTATTAAAACTGAATAGAAAAATCAAATACAAGAAATATATCGATCTTGTATTGATATGTGTATATGCACATAAGGGTACATAAAATAAAATTTAAATTCAAATCAGATTTTATTCTTTAATATTGGGATTAATTTTCCATCAAGATATGAATATTATAATAATGCACGTGAAGATGGGTTTCATTTTTTATTCTCTAAAAGATTACTGTTTGTTTTACTCTCAAATAAGTATTTCACATATGCGATGAATAGCCAAATCAGGTAACCCAGTTGAATCTTCTGTTAGAAAAGATAAACGATCGATCGCGTATTTTGCATTTTATCGCAATTCACAATTCAAATAAATTCACAGTGGAAACGTTATTTTACGAAATTTTCTCTTTTTATGTAAATAAGAACCATAAATTATAAAATCAAATAATTCGATGAAATTTAAGGAGTAAGAAACGGAATAAAAAGTGAATCTTCGGAAAAGAACGTCTTCATTTAATTTAATTTCCTATCATTATTTTCTTTTATAAAAAAAATCACTTTCCGTGGAAAAAATAGAAATTTTAAACAAATGGAATATTTATTTTATTTTATCACTTATTCCATAATTACTTTGAAGCAAAATTTAGAGTCCATAAAAATATTCATTAAATTTAAAATAAAAAATTTTGCTGTTGAAAAAAACATTTTTTCATACCAACTATTATCAGTAATAATTTTATAGTTTATTGTTGTATTTCTATTTACCTTTTTAATCCACCTGTACGTATATAAATGATTTTAAATCTGCAAGAATTGTTAATTTAATATTATTCACATTTGATATTTACTATTGCTTTTATTTATTTAAATTTTTATAAGAAGACTTATTATAAAGATAGAAATTGCAAAATATGGTCTAAAATGTTTTCTTAATGATTATAAATGTTAAAAACTTTTGTAGGATTCCACCTTTCGTTTCAAACAAACTTACCACGCTAATGGAGGAAGATAATTAATCCTCATAATACTCTTAACATGCATGAATTCGATAGTTGATTTCTTCTTGGGTAAAGTAATACATCTCTTATATCTTCCGATGCTTACAAAACGTCTCAATAGTCCCCCTTTTTATAATTTACCACATTAGTTTCAAAATAGAAATCTTTATATTATATAATATCAAAGTCTTACAAAGGCAGAGTTCGATCTTTGTAGCTACGATCAATACAAGCTGTTCAACTCATAAGAACAAGTTCAAATAATAATATCAAATATAAGCTTGAATGACAGATAATGGATGTTGCGTTTCTGTTTTATTTTTTTTGCTTTGCAATGATTTGATTTGTTTGTCGGTTCAGCTTGCCCTTTTTGAACCTTGCGCCACAAAACCCAACCAACCAACCATTAATTTGTTTGTCACTCAACAGTTAATTTCGTACACCATGGATAATAAAACCTGTTACTATGATTTAAAGTGGATTCAAAACTACTAAAAACATCTAAGCTCAAGGTTGCATTTGAACTCATTAACTGCTGAACCAAAAGTAAGAATTCTAACAATTGGTATACCAGTTCAGCTGTTTTCCAACAAGAATATGAATCGGAGTAGGTATTCGGGAGTTTCTGGGTTTTCTCTATGAAGAAACGTAAATAAAACCCATTGTCTATGAAAAATTCACAAAGAAAAAATACATAGACAGAATGTGAAATTTGCATTTCTGCTGTGTATGCATATCAAGTGTAGATAATGTCGTGATAAAAGCTGAATAATTAATGTTTTAACCTTTGATTCCACAATTGGTGACTTCGATTTTCCGAATAACTTCAAGCATCAAGCTTGAAGTTATTCGGAATCCATTTTAAACTCTAGGTCAATCGCTTGAAAAATATAGACGTTGGGCGAAAAAAAATAAACACACTTTTGTTGATATCAGTTTTTAATTTTTTAATATTAATATATATTAATAGTTGTGTAGGTAATATAATACATGTAATTTAATTTCTTAGATTTAATTCATATTTTCATATTTATATTAAGATATATATAGCTAAGTTCTCATATCATTTGAAAAAATATAATTTCATACTTTTCCCAATCAACCACTTTTTAGATTATATGAAACTTCTTGTTTTTTGATAGATTACACATTATACCTATCTAAATAAATTAAATTTAAGGAATACTTGAAAATATATTTATTAAACGAGCGATTCAACATAAATGAATTCTTGATTTCAAATGAAGGATCCATTTGCCAGATGTGTTATCAACTAAAATCCATCTTTCTCCAATTGGACTATAGACGGATTAATAAATGGGAGAGAATTCAATGCAATAATCTCACCTGCAGATAAAACTATAACGCGACTAAAATCAAAATCGTTGCTTTAATTGTACTAAAGAATTAATAACTCCTCACGTGTAGTATCTGAAAATTAATTCCAATAATAGTTTCAGTATCTAACTGGGGTTTAGCAACTCCAGTATTAAAATTTTTAAGCAATTTTTAACTAAACAATCCATTTAAAGATATTCTGTAAGCAGAAATTAAAAATACAAAAAATTTAAGCTCAATTTTACATTATTTTAAGCAAATATCACAAGCAAAATTATAAAATCCAGAAATACAATGAAATGAAATTTGAATCATTAGAAATAAAAATAAAATTGCTTTTAGATTTAAAAAAAACTGGTGTGACAAAAGCATTATTTTTGTGGCTGTTGGTTGTAGATTCTGCACTTATGCAATTTTAAAATTTTATTAAATTCAATATTCCTTCACAAGTATGGTGTGGACGTTGTTGTTGTTATACCAGCATGCTTCTTTATACCTAGCCCTAAATTGGACTTTACCAGTTAGAGAGGGGAAGCAGTAGGTGGGAGTCTTTGTAATTTAGAAGCAGGACCAAGCAGAAAACACTTTATTATTTGACCTGTCACTCGCAGAAGTATCATTTCACAAGGAGGACATTGAGGCAAAGACATATTTAAAGTGCCACCTTTAGTAAGCACGACGAAACTTCAGTTAAGCTGGGATTCGCCCTCAATACCTTCTGATAACGAGAACAGTACCTTTAACCACCAGGACAGCACAGTTTCTATAGTGTGGAGATGCCAGGATCTCATAATTTGCTTATTTTTTAAACTTGCAAGACTATGTTAAGGTACTTTTCAGTCGGAAGAATTATGAAACTGGAAATGTATCCACAAAATTAATAAGATCTAATAAAAAAAATCCCTGTTTATATGAAATGCATAGCACTATAACAGAAAAATAATAAAATCAGCCGTACTTCAGGCGTGCAACAAGCGATGCAGACAGGGCAATTACTTCTCGGAATGAAAACGTTCTAACTGTAATGAAAATGTAACTGTTTCCTCATTTCCTTAAAAATGTTTTTCATATTTCAAAGAAAAAGATTTGCATGTAATCTCAAATGCTTAATGCGCTTAGAAATTTTCCTCGTGATTTGCGAGAACGCATTGCATTTCTTTTACAGCATCCAGTCACGTGATGCTTAAGGTATTCCTTGGGAATATGGCAAAGGTAAAAGACATGAGTTTACATCCCCTCACCGCTGCAAAAGGTGGTTTTATCGTCTTACTAATCCATTAAATTGCTTGAAGAGAAATGATTTCGGATGAAATATGTATACCTTTTTAACGTAGGTTCGTCTTAAATATTTTATTACAGCTTAATAACAGTATAAATAAATGTTTCTTTAAACGCATGCCAGTAATTTAATTTATTATTTAAAGAATAGCGAAATACAGTGAAAGAAAATCACATTTAAGCTGTCAATGAAAAATGTCTGTTATAAGCAGTTTTCCTTTATGAAAGTTCCAATTATAAGGGTTTTTGAAGTAATTTATGAAACTGTGTCTACTATGCCTACTGATGTTGTCAACTGTTTCGTGATATATACGACAGACCACATACGACAAAAAGTGTTTAACTATGGCCTAGTGATTAGTTCGTGCTTTTTAAAGTAGAATATTTGGGCCATAATATCAACCATCGTTGAACAATTAAAGAAAAAGATTTCATATTTACTTTCTGTTTGAGAATCTTTCGATGTAAGTGCTTGGAAATTTTCAGTGTTTCAACCCTTGAAATTGATATAAAAATATGTTTCATTATTCATGAAAAATCCTTCATGAAAGCAAAATAACTCTGATGTTTAAATACTTCACATTGGCCATCAAATATTTACCAGTCCGCTACACGGAACAAATAAGAATGACATTTTAAGATTATCATATATTAAAAGTAAAAAAAAGTTATAATTATGATAGATTTATCTTAAGTATACTTTCATCAAATATTTTATTCTTTTCTTTTAACATATGCATCACTAAGTTTATCTGTAATCGTTGACACTGAATTCAATAGTCACGATTGATAGCTTAAAATTAGGCATTCAAATTTAAAATTTTAAGTGAAGTGAAAAGTACAAACAATTTATAAAAACGGATTGATCTATAAATATCTTTTCTCTGAATAAATTTTGTATAAATATGTGCTGTGCAACCTATTTGAAAATAACGAAACTCAAACATAAAATGGTATACTATAAAAATAATAGCATGCAGAAAATTTTTGTCATTTATGTGCACAACTTAAAAAGACTGAATATTTGTTTTTCAACACAGAAAATATTGAAAAATATTATTTCTTTATTTTTTACAAAGCAGGAATATTTTTACTATAGATAAATACTTAAAAAGTATTCTTAAACTTCTCTCTCTCTCGCTCCTATTTTATAAGCTTGAGAAACTCTTAAACCTGGATTTTAAATAGAACTTTTAAATAATTTGTTTTAATTTTTATTGTTAAATTTTCCTTGTATCTTATTGCTTTGAATTCTTTTGTCGTATAGTGGTCGAGTTTTGTACATGATGGCTAATTTGATTGAGACTTACTGTTCAAGAAATATTTTGAAACACTTGACATTAATGCATGAGTTGGAACTGCAAAATCCTACGTTATAAATTAGTATTTAGATTTAGTATTATAAAAAGCATTAGTTAAATTTTAAAACTTATACTATTTACCTATTATTGTGACAAACAAATAATAAGGACAAATTTCATGAAGTATAAACTGTCAGTACTATCCAGTATTTACAGTATCGCTTGTTTTT
>JAPDSC010154805.1:0-11796 GCA_026290005.1 Latrodectus geometricus
GGGATAAAGAATCCCTCCCTTTTTATTTTTCTTGTGAATGGTATAAGTTTGGTCTTCTGTGGATTTATATCCAGATTCCTTTCCTTACACCATTTACCTACATAACTTAGAGCATTTTGCTATTAACACCTACACATCTAAAATGGCTGAAGCCTACATTTCATAAAAATTCTGCAAGAATAATTGTTAATAACCAAAATGATGAAATTGTGAGAATAAGTTAGAAAGTATTTATTGTTCAGTTTAGGCTGTAGTAGTAAATATTTGCTTTAGACAATGCATGAAACTTCTAAACCATTCAGGAAACAAGTGTGATGGATATACTTCTTAGAAAAGATGATATTTAACTTGGACTTGATAAGTCTTTAGTTAAGTATGGACATTTTTTTCCCATACAAATTTGTGAATATTCCTATTCAATATTTAGATATTTTCTTAGACATATTTAATTTCCAAAAATATTGCTTTTCAAAGGAATAGTGTTCAATTATATTGAACGAAATGCTCAAAGAATGCCTTCAATAAGTAGTTTAACCAATATAATTACCAAGAGAGATTTCTTTGAACAATTCAGTATTCTGTATGAATTTCTAGTGGGAGCTTATGACACAATCTACTTTTAAAATTTTTGCCTTTACTCACTAGTATTTTATTAAAATCAATAATATTACAATAAACATATTTTCGTTGCTCTAAATAGTCTTATAATAAACATGTTAACATATTTTTAATTATTGTTTATTTTATAATTTCATGTTTTATATATTAATTAAACCCAGTTTTATATATTTTTGTTATAATTTACACATTTATTTGTTTCTAAAAGTATTCTTAATGAGTTAATTAGAAACAGAAAAGGTAATTTATTCCATAGACAGCTTGAAATTTAGATAAACTAAAATTTTTTATCTTAAAGTTCAAAATAAAAAATGTAATGCTTTTTCTTAAAAAGTATCACAATATCCCCAATAGTATTTATTTGCCTTAAGTTAGTGTCATCCGTTTAATTATTTGAGTTAAAGAAAACAAATTTTTGTCTAATTAGATAACTGCAGCAAATCATTTTACTTTTCTAATTAAACATTTTTGGTGATCAAATAAACTGTTGCTTATTCAGATGAGAAATAAAGATGTTTCTAAAAATGTTACTCTTTTTAAAAGTTTTGACTTCTCTTTTTTAAAGAAAACAAATTTTAACACACATACATATTTAATGTTGATTGATGACAGTATTTAATGTTGATGTACGCGATTACAAAATTCTTGATCAGTAGTTCTAAAAGAATTTTGTAAAGCTACTTATCAAGTTAATGATAAAACATTTTTTCTATTAATTAACATGACAAAATTCTCTTGCCAAACCTTTTATTGTGCAATTAATTAATCTTGTAATTCATTAATATTACAATTATGTGTTACTATCCAAAATTTTTCGTTGAATATGTCCAAAGATTATTGCGAAACTATTCTCGCTGTAATTAAGTAATTGTCTTCCAGCAAAATTTTTGATTGATAAGAATTTTAAGTCTCATCAATCAAAAATCTTGCTGGAAGTCCTAAGCATTTGGTCCCACAGATGCATTTATAAAAAACGCGTTATAAAAACCAATGGCAAAGTCAAACTCGTAATTTTTCCTTTTAAAGAGCGCCATTATGAATGTGCAAATCAAGGGGAATATTCTAACTTTTAACGGATATGATTTTAACAATTAAGATTCAACGAGTTCTTCAAAAAACTTTATCCAATTCAAAAAACTTTTAATATTTAGTTAAAACTAAATATTAAACTTTATTTCAAAAAAGAAAAACCGTTATTTGTACTAATGTGGACGTATTCATTTTACTGTCAGAGAAGGCAATATTAGAACTATGAATATTAAATTATATAAAAATATGATAAATGCTGCATTTAAATCTTTATATTTCTGAAATTTATACTAATTTTGAGGCTGATTACGTTCTAAAATATCGTAAGTAATTGAAAATGAGTAATTATTTAATTGAGAAAATGATAAATCTAGATTAAATATATGATTAGTTTGTACCAAATATTTAAAAGAAATTTTTCTTAAGTACTTAATTATCGTCTGGCTAAAGTTTTGTTTACTTACAATTGTGGAACAGCTAACTCTGCTCCTTTCAGACTCTCATACTTAGTTTGCAATTCCGAAGCTTCTGTCTTCAGATCATGCAATTTGTTTTCTGCTTTTTTAACTAATTCTGAAAGTTCATCTTTTGTTTCTTTTTGTGACAGAAATCTTTCTTCGGCATCCTGCAAAAGAATTATATTAATAGAGTAATGTCTAGAGGCGTAGCTAGGATAATTTGCGTTCCTTTTTAGTACCTCTTCGAAAAACAAAAATATATAGAATATGCTCGTAATAAAAATGTAATATATGAATAATAATAAAATGTACTTTTTTTTATTATTAAATTGGATTATATGAACGGCTCAGTTTGGGCTTTAAATATGAAACAAAAGTCTAGTTTCTGGAATCCTATTAAAAAATGTGCCTAAATCAATGTAGCATTCGGACACATAATAATCGAATATCCTCTTAATTCTATTTACCTTTCAACAAATTCTTTTTCTCTTTAACTTTTTAAGAGTGCATGAAATTTCAATTTCGTTATCTTCCCAAGTATTTAACTATTTCCGATGTTATCAAAACATACTTATTGTTTCGTTCTGAATTAGTCAATATTTTAGATGATATTAACTGTTTAATTATTCGAATTATTTCTTCAAAAGTTTTATGTTCTGGGTTGAGATCTCACTGTTAAGACGGGCTTCTTTTACTTCTAAACACAAATTTCCTAAGAATGATCCTTACCTTTGATCGAATCCGCTTCTCGTTTCTATCTTTCAAGTTTAAATTTTTCTTCGTTCTCCATTCTATCATTAAATATTCCTGTTAATAATTCTCTTCTATCATATTGTACATTTTATTAAAATTAATATCTGTACTAGCAAAATTGTTTTCGAATCCAGGTTTTCCCCACATATTTTAAAGTTAACAAGATCAACTTTTTTTATGCCTTAAATGAGAATACATATTTTAACTTGTTTAACATTCGAAAATTGAATATGAAATTCAGCCTAATGAGACTCTGGAAACAGAAATTAATGTTAAGAAACCAATCAACAAAAATAAAAAGGAATTTTGGAATTAAGCGCGTAATTTAAATTACGTGATATTTAAGTGCTTAACAGTACTTCTAAAATGTGTTATTACAATTTATTGTTACTATGATTTATTCTGCTGAAGTAAATATATTAAATTATCAAAATATTTGTGCTCCAGGGACAGACATTTAGCGGATCATATAACTTTACTATACAAGATAATATTCATCTCTAATTTAATAATAATCATAATATAATGATTTTAAAAGAAAAATTGGAGATAAATTTTACCTCTAATTTTTCTTTTTTAAAAATACCCTTCGCACTTTTTTTCCCATCTGTCAAAGTATTTACATGGTCGTCAATTTATTATTCAGTTTTATAAAGTATGATAGAATTGCTTAATTTTTACATATTAATGTCATGAAATGTATTTTTCAGAATTCATTCATTTACAATTTCAATTTATATCCCTTATTTGTAATCAGTCATGTGTCGTAAAAAATTGGTAAACTATAAAAAAAGTGTTTGTTAATTCTTAATTTTTTGACAAAAGTTCCTCATGTAGATAACTGCCGGAGAGACACATATTTCTGCAAGCTAATCTCGGGCTGTACATAAAGTTAACTGGCTTGGAATTGTAGAACATCACTATGTATTCTTCGCAATTCTGAACTATTTTCAGGAGATGAGATTGACACTTGAGTTGGTATTTTCCTCTTCACATTCATACCACTCCAACGGAAGGAATTTAATGTTACAGATTAATGTGGAAATTTACCTAACCCCGGAGTTTATGCAACCCAGTGAGCTCGAAGAGACGCAGGTGGAAAATGTGGGAATTTCACTTTTTTTCCCAAAACAAACCATGAAGACTCCATAATGCTTAAGTCTAGTGATTTGACAAGCCACAGAAAATGTTTTAATGAATCCTCAAATTCCGAAAACCATGATTGAATAGTTCGACTGTGGTAATCGGAGAATTATTATCTTGATAAATGTAATCTCTAGAAGAAAATGATACTGTCCATCGTTGAATGCAGTTAATCGACCAAAAGAGTGACAGTGCGTGCTAATGATTTTTCTATTTAAGGTAACAAAGGGACCTACTCAAAACCTTGAAATACAGCTCCAAACCATTGTGGAACCATCGTCATCCTTCATTCTAGGGAAGCAATCTGGGTTGGAGGCTTTTGTAAGGGCATGCCATACTTAAGCCCATTCCGAAGTGGTGAATAGTAAGAAATTGGATCGAAAAACAAATTTCCATTGATCTGCAGTCTTGATTGTATGGTCCTTGCACTTCTGTTTACACGATTTCTGATCTGCCTCTGGCACAAGGAATTTTTCATTCACAGTTCTGCCTAAATACTTTGTTTATTAAATTCTCTTAAAATTGCATGTGTTGATAATGAGTTCTACAGAGATTCATTTAATTCAACAGTCTTTTTTGTCTACGTAATTTTCTTCATGGTGGTCACAATTTCCTTTAATATCTTTAATTCTTTTATCTCTCGCCATGTGTTTGGTTTTTCTTCCTCATGTCTGCTTTGTAGATGTGTTTCATCCTAATCATTGTATATTGTTATGACATTTGACAGAGAGCTCATTGATACTTCTAGCATTGCGGTTACCAATGTATCAACCAGACGAATTCTCTTTATCTATCCTTTTTGGGATTCTGGCAGGTCTGTCATTTTAGCTTCACCCGAAATAAAATTAAACAAATAATGATATACAATACACTCAAACATACTTTTGAGATAACAAGCAACAACATAATACAGAAGAAACTTGAGATTACATATTTAATTAAGTCTTAAACTAATACACACGGAAGAGTAATATTCTTTCAGTGAGGCTCTTCCATTATTTTGGGCAAACCTGTGTACAGCTATTGATTCTACATACATAAAATCTTTAAATACTAATAATTTTGATGAACAAAAAAAGTAAAATATGCTCTTACTTCTATATCAGATATCCCAATTGCTTCTTTTATCCTCTCAAAGGCTTTTCGCAAATTCCCTAATTCAATTTCTTGTTGTTCTCGTAGTTTTCTCCATTGTTCGGTTGCTTCGGAGTCTTTCAGTTCCAGAGAATGCATCTGCAACATTATTCAAATATCAAAACTAATCATGTTTCCTTTGTTTTTATGACTTCAGAGTAATGAAGGAACATAATATTGATAAAAATATTAAGGAAAATATGTATAAAAGTAATTATGTTGTATTTCTAATTGATATAAAACATATTAGGTTGGGGAAAAAGTAATCCATTATTTTTTCGGTAGACGTCTGTAGTGATCGATATCTCGTGAGGTATCTATCAAACAATTTCAGATTTATGCTCGTTGGACAGGTGACATTTGACACTAAAATATCCTCTAACAGTTTTTTGTTTGATTAATTGAGTTACGAGTAGAAGGTTTTAAAAATGGAAGACAACAAACAGAAAATTCGATACATTTTCGTTTTTCTCTTGTAACGGCGAAAAAGATAGCCGGGTGGCTAAAATTGTGAAAGGTGTTTATCGTCCTATATAAGACTGTAACAACCAGTTACGTACAATTTTTGTTTCGTCGATTCCGTTCGGGTATTTTTGATGTTAGAGATGCACCTCGCATGTGGATACAGCATCGTCGAAAATGTCTATAAAATATCAAAAATGATTGAAGTTAACCGCATGTCAACAGTCGTAACGCGCAAGACCTAAAAATCTACATGAAAGCTGTTTTAAACCTTTTTACAAAGTGAATCCAAAAGAAGTTACATAAAGTTCACGTAAAAATAATGGATTTCTTTTTCCCCAAACTAATATTAACATGATGTCTACGTGGCACATCATTTTGACGCATTTTAATATTTTTTAGGAAAATTACAAAAGCGTATCGCATTTTCATATTATCTCTTGCGCTGAATTTCATCCATTAAACCAGATAAATATATAATGAAGCTTTCGAAAGTTTTGAAATTGAAATTCTCTAGCTAGTATACCTATCTCGTCATCATACCTATCTCTTCTATGCATCGTCCTACATATCAATGTGTCACATCGTTGTACATATAAATTAATATTAATGTAAACAAAACTTTTATTAAATTAGATTTACCAATGCAAAAATTACAATAATAAATGCGTACATGAGATTATTGGCACCACATTATCTCAAATAATATGAGCTCGATAAGTAACAGTAGAAAGAAAGAAACGCAAAATGAGTAAATTTCAGAGTTTCAGTAATGAGAATTATTATCAAAAATTGAGTATTTTTGGAACAGCTATTGAGTATTTGTATCAAACATCTTAGATTCATAAAGAATCCTTCATTAATACAGTGTATGACTGCTTTTGGCATATATAATGTAATGCAGTTTAGAAAAATATTGTACCATTCTTCGATATGATATTGTGAAAGTTCTGGGAGAGATGGCAGTATAGGATATTCATTCCAATTGAACACTCTAAAAAAGACTAAATGTTTATTTATATTAAAGTCCGATGACTAATTGAGCCATGGTAAATACTTAACTCTATTCTCCTGTTCATCAAACCATGATGGGCAAAGCCCCGCGCCACAGATTCACTGGAAAATTCAACTCTTCTTAGAAACAAATAAGGGTTGGATCTGACTAGCTAAAATTTCTCTATACTTTTCTCCAGCGATCCTTTCTTTGAAAGTCACGATTGGTTCAATAGAAAACCACAACACTGTTAGAAGGAGACAATCACGGGCATTCGATAGTGGAGGTATCTTTCAAACACGTACCTTTTCTGTTGAGAGAAAAGAATGAAAAATAATTTGTCAGATGATATTACTTCCTTTCACTTATGAAATCGACAAGGTTTTTAGAATGTGACGCCACTGTATTTTGACACTGACATTTGGCATTAACATCTGAAGACAAGTGGCTTGAGAATTTCTGATCTGCCTTAAATGTTCTGTTTATGAAGGTGTCTTCTAACTATAATCATTGACATTGCAGAATCCAGTGACAACGGTGCTCTGCAATCATTTTTGCTGCATCTTTTTCACTTTTTAGACATTATAATTCGGTTCAATAGCCGTTAGTCTCTTTCACTGCATTTCTCTTACCAGTTTTGTTTTACTTTGTCAGCTTGTTTTTTCATGCGATATGTATGTTGTCTTGACTTTAGATACATGGCTCTAATGACGCCTAAAATGTGGGATATTTCGATCACACATGCTCCAGCTAGTTAAGTTCCAACATTTTGCCTCTTTGAAATAATGAAAAGTCGGACACTTTATATTTTTGAAAAAAATCCCAGTTGATTTCATTCATCATTTATTGCTCTGCAAGCAGTCATTGCAATTGCATGACTTAAATCAATTAAAAATATGTACGTGTAAATCAAAGGCATTCTTATAAAATGATACATAAATGACACTGATTCACATTAAATATACTACCTACCCACTTTGCCCAAATCCCAAAGTGTATCCAACTATATAATACCAAAGTGTCAAGTATCAGACACTTTATGATTACATACATTGAAAATTCGAAACATTTTTTTATACACAAATCTCAATGAATTACCTTGAATTTTTATTTTCGAATTTGAAATATTCTATATAATCTTAAACAATCACAAGAATGTAAACAATAAATCACAACTCAATAATTTTGTTGCTGTAAGAGACTTTCCTTTAATTAATTTTGTACAATGAAAAGCCTTATACACAACTTACTTCAGAGGCCATTTGCTTAGGTCTTAAAGATTTACTGTACTCGTTGATGACCTTTTCTTTATCATGACGAGCTTTATGAGCCTCAGCTTCTACCCTCAGCAATTCTTTTTTCGCCGTCTCTCTTCTCTCCTGAGCCTTTTCCTCACTTGCCAAAAGTTTGTCGATGTCACTTTGCTGCTCTTTGTACTTCTCTTCAAGTCCTTGTAATAGAGATGGATAGTCTAACAACTCCTACAAATTGAATGTAGATAGAAAACAATTAGTTTACTTAAAAAAAATATGTTATCAAGTATTTTACTCAAACCTCATATTTTATTTATTTGTATACTTATGTTTTCAATTAAAAAGGTTCCATTTATATGCATAATTGAATACTTTTACTGTAGTGTTGTTAAGCGAGTAAGATAAAACAACTTTAATAATTACTAAGAATAATAAGGATCTAGTTTTCCAATATAAGTCTCCTATTTAAAGGAAATTTCTTAGTATTTGGTTTCCTTGGATTATTTAGAAGCTGTTCTTTGTTTCTTTATTATTTATTTATTGAGAGAATAATTGAAATTTTTTAATTATATATATTATTAATGTGTTTAATAATATTACAAAATTGCTGGATAAATGTTATTAATGTATAGTATAAATATATGTATTATATATTTATATTTATGCTAAGACCTCGTATTTTTGCATGAAATATCCTTCATTTGATCCTATCAATTGATAAGCATGAACTAATAGGCTATACATGCCTATGATGTTTAATCTATTTGGATAGATACTGTGGAGCTCTTCGTTTTTCATCCTTTGCTATATTGATAGTTGGTAATACGAATGAAAAATTCAGATAAAAGTAATGTATTATCAGTGCTTAAAAATCTTTATAATCTTAAACTTTTTGGTATTCATTAATTGGTATCGAATTTCTAATATGATCTTCCATGAAGATTGCAATATATGCCTTAATAAAGCTTATATGGGAGTTGTATTAATTGAAAAATAGAGTTATGAATATTTAAGGATAAAATTTTTCATACGATAGCAAATGTAAGAAAATTTTATTAGAATCTTCAGTATTTAGTACTCCATATGCTTCAAAGGACTGTAAATACTTTAATGAATGATAGATTTAAAAAGGATAATGTTAGACAAATTCCATGTGTAGTTAAGTTTTTTTCTATTAATGTTTAGACAAGATTATTCCATCAAGTACAAAAGAATAACTAGAAAATATTAGTCTTTTTCTGAAAAGAAATGTATTTTTGAATGACCTAAAATAGTGATGATAATTTAGGCCAGGGGTGTCCAAGACGTCGACCGCGAAGACAGGTAGTCCACACGACCATCCCGATAATGACCTCGGGTATTAACAATTTAATTTATGACTTATGACATAGAATCAATGAATTATTTAAAATAAAAATTTACTACAGTCTACGCTTTAAAACCCAAAACGAATTGTGCAAAGATTTATGATTAAAGGTTTACGATTTAAAACATAAAACGGACATGACGAGCGCGATTAAAACATTAAAAAAAAACTATAGAAAGGTATGCATCTGAATTTTAAAAAAAAACATGAATGAGAAACTTCAAAAACATGGAGGAAGAGTGCATCCATAATCCAAACCGAGACTTCGAAGATTTCGCTTAATACTTGTTTTGTTTGAAGAATTTGAAAGAAAATTCGCTGACTTAATTAGGTTGAAAGAAATACTCAATTTTATGATACTTCCATTTAATGAAAATGTCAACATTGATGGAGTATCTGAAAAAATAGGACATTTAATAAATATCACTTCAGTCTCGGTCGAGGAAGAAATTATTAAATTAAGATGCGATATATTTCTTAAATCCAGAGCATATTTAGCGATACCAATTTTTGGAAATTAATTTCTGAGGAAACTTTTCCAAATATTTACAAATTGATATTGTATTTGAAATCACATTTTGGATCGAGATATCTTTGCGAATCTGCTTTTTCAACCATAAACAAAAAACAAACATTGGTCGCATTTAACTGATGAACATTTAATTTCGTGTTTATGCATTGCAATAAGCTCGTGCCAGCCACAATATGATAAACTTGTCGCCGATATACAGTGCCAAATTTTAACTAAATGAAGTGAATAGGATGGTCAATTTTTGATATATAAATACTTTGATTATTTTCGTCAGTAAATTTTATTTTGTAAATATTAATATTAAGTTTTTTTAAAAAAAAATTACTTAATTTATCATATTTTCTTGTTACCGAAAATAAATATGTACGTTAATTTAGCTCTGCCACTGGTAGACCGCCTTCGATTTTTTAAATGTGGAGTAGACCCCGGATCCCAAATGTTTGGCCACCCCTGATTTAGGCAACAGAAAACAAAGGAGATATGCAATAAAAATGTGAAGTGTGTCTTATTCAGCAATAGGAAATTTTTCGAAAAATATATATTGATTAAGCCCATGTTAAATTGATACTGATTTGTTGAAATGTGTGCGTTAAATTTTTCGTTAAACAATTTATTGAGTTTTTTTAACATCAACTTTTGAGTATACATGGTTTTATAATTGCACTTTCGAATCCTCTTCTCAATCCGTATATTGAGAAGAAAAATGCAGTTTGTCGATTTATTATTTCATAAATATATAAACAAATATCATGAAAGAATAATACATGTCTTTAGAAAAAGCAAATATTTTGTAGTAAAAAATTAAAACCGATTTTTTATAATTTTCAGATTGTTTCCGAAATAACTGATTTTATACAGCTTTGTTTGATTAACCTAAAATTAAGTAATCAATTTGATTTATTTCAAATAAACAACAAAATTAAACTTTCTCTTAAGAGACACGAGCAAAAATAAAATTCAATATGCAATTTTGATAGTAACTATTTTAAGAAATGAGATAAGATGATCAATTCATTATTAAATGTTCCTTTTTCTCCCCATTTTGGATACTTATTTATCTGTATGTTAATTACAAGACAATAGTTATACATTTTAACAAACCTTTTTCAAATGCTCTTGAATCGTCTTGTATTTTGAATTGATGATTTGACATTCCATCAAATTCTTTTCCACTTTCTGGTAATCATTTTCCAGCTCACGAACTCTCTGCAAATGTGGGATACATAAAAAAAATAAATTACTGTAATATTAGAAAGTTAGTTTACAAATTACATATTTGACAATAATAATAGGGTATTTTTAGAATTCTGTGAATTTTATTTTGATATAGAATCATCTTTGCTATATTGATAGTGACCTAAGTGGTTAAAAATCTTGATATTGTCACGCTTCAGGATTAAACTTCAGAAAATAATATTTAATTTTATGTCTGTAAAGTAGAGTGGCAACAGTTCTATGATCATTGTGGAATTTTTCTGACTTTATTTTATCTGGTATTCCAACTCTTTTTTGAAATGAACAATAGCATTATAAAATTTGAGTTGACCAGTCTTGCTAATCTAGTTCTAACTGTAACGAATAGGTGTTAACTTGTATTTTAGTTGCTCTGAGCATACAAATGTTCGACTACCAAACTATGAACAGTTTCCGTGATATCGGCATCCTATAATAGGTAATAATACAGATTGTTTTGTAAATGTATATTTAGAAAAGTTAACCAAGCAGAGGAAAATGTTAAATTTTGAAAAAGAATCTGATTTAAAGAGGTTGTAATTCACTCATCTTTAAAGTGTTAAAAAATGTTACTTCACTACTAACTAAAGTTTTGTGTTGAGTTTAACACGCAAAAAAGGCATTCATATAGGAAGACATATAAAGGTTACATGAATTGTATAAAAGCTATTAAGTAAGGATAAAATGTATTTAAACATTTAGTACGATTTATTTTCAAAACAAACATGACTTTTTGTATGCCATCATAGGCCTAATAATAGGATATTACTAGGCCTCTGATGCCAGCACAAATTTCTAAGTGCTGGCATACTATTTGACGG
>JAPDSC010154833.1:0-11863 GCA_026290005.1 Latrodectus geometricus
AATTATTGTCATCAATGAAAACAAGCTATAATATTTCCTTTAAGTGTTGTTTGTATTTTGTATTATTAACGTCAATTACACATTAATTAAGATATTTTCATAAAATTTACCAGAATGCTTTACTTATTATTTCTTTTGTTCAAGAAACCAGATTTTGAATCCTGCAAAGATACTCTAAGAGAAATAAGCAAGAAAGTTTTGGAAGAAGAACAAGAGAACAATTTAAAGCCAATTAATGAAAAATTGAAAAAAGTAATGTTTATGATTCGAAAAATGCAAGTTATTTTGAAAGAGGTTATTTATCCGGAAGCATGCGGTGTAACTAAGTATGATCAAAATATATTCAGAATTATTTACATCTAGTTAATATTATATACTATTATACATACATACGTACATAATATATATATATATATATATATATATATATATATATATATATATATATATATCTGTATGTGTGTAATAGAGGGATACTTTAACAAATATATGTAATTTATGTTTAAGAACTTTTGTAGTTCATTTATTGAATATTCAGTATATAATATATCTCAATAGGAGTTTAAAGCGGAAAATTGTATCTCTCCTATAATCGTTTATAAATTTTCAAATTTAAGAATATGGTGTTCATTTTTTATTCAGAATGTAAATTTTCTGGATTTTTTAAAATTTTTTATTAAAGAGACAACTTTGAAATTTACTAATTCAATATTTCCTTTTTTCACATTTTGAGCAATGTCTACAAATTTAGTTAAAATTATATTTCTTGTAATCTACTTGTAGATAACATATTTTGTTTTTGACTCTATTTTAAAATTAAGAGAAAAGAAAATAAGATATTATTTAATATATAATGCATGTCGAATGAGAAAACTGGAATTTTTAATATTTAGAAAAATCATAGATATTTTAATTTAATATGCAGATTTAAACAATTAGTGATACAGTTTCTTACGACTTTATAGACTAGAATGTGCCGTTTTGAAAGTAACAAAGGGATGCAAAATACTAATTTACCAAAAATAGAAAAAAATCTCAATAAACGGATGAATTTTATATAGGTAATTTTATTAATTATTAGGATATAAATGCTTCGATAGATATGAACAGACATAGTGCTTATGATTCTATATATGAAGTATTCAAACATCCTTAGAATATAAAAGATAAAATTAGTATTGACACAGTATTAATTATTTTAATATCTGCTTGTTTACGGATCAAAATATCTTTTAAACAAATTTTAGAAAATATCGGTTGATTTGAAAACTTTTGTTTTTCATGTTCTTACTTAACTAAAGTCTATTGCTTAAACACGATTCTGAATCCATTGCAAACATTTATATTTCGCAAATTTATCATTCCTTAGAATTTTTTAACCAAATGTCAATGATTCAGTTTTCAATTCAGACAAATGACGATAAACACAACCGTGTTCTCAGTAAATATTGCTTTGACTTTAAATATACAATCCATATAATTCCTGAGTGAAATAAATAGGGCTGCACAGAAGGATTTTATCCATAATGCCCACTTTTTAAGTACATCAATGTGTTTGAAATGCTTAGAAGTTAAGATCACTGACTTGTGCTGAATATTTTTAGGTGCATGACATGTGGAAGAGAAGCACATTTGCCCATAATGTAAGTATTTCTAATTGTATTTCTCACATAGTTTTCATTCATTTATTTTTAGGTTTAAATTATTGTTTTTTGATTTAGAAAACTTATTCGGAAGTCATCTTTAAATGAACCTGGTACTTTCCCACCAAATGGTAAACAGAAAAAGTGAGAAAATTTAATATTCATAAATAATAAAGTTATAAGAACTACAATAACTACTTTATTATTTAGATTGCATTACACTTAAGATAATAATTTTAAGCATATGGTCAAAATTATGAAAGTTTACAATTTAATTATTAAAAGTATTTGAATTAACATATACCACTATTGTTTCAAAACTCTACATTTGAATTTACAACTTGATAGTTCTAACTTATGAAACAGTCAGTCAACATAAGATAATAATTTAAGCTTTTTTTGCTAAAAATATGTTATTTTACATCATCGTTAATATAGAATTTTTATTTCTTTAATTGGTTTTTAAAGGAAACACCGCTGAAATATTGAAAAAATTAAAAATTAAAAATATCACGAGATATAAACCTTATTGTTTTTAGAATATATTTTCAAATCATAACAATAAATTTATATTTAGATTATGCAAAAAATAAAATTCACTTAAAGCTGATATTTACAATTTTTTTTTCATTTGCAGCAGCCCATTCCCATTATTTATTATTTATACTGTGTAGAATATAAAATGTTTTGGAAGAATTGTTGTTTACTTAACTAATCACTACTTAACTAATCATTACGAACTCATTACAAATTGTATACTTAACTAATCATTTCGAATCGTATACTTAACTAATAATTTCGAACTATTAGTAAACAAAATTTGTGCATTTATATTTTATTATATATTTCTGTAATACATCAATAGTATACTAAACATAATTGTAGAGTTCTTTTTATTTGATTATTTTTATTTTATTTGTTTTGAGGGATGTAAAATTAATTGATTTTCTAAGTATTGTTATTAGAGTTACATTTCAAACTTATTTTAATAAATTTATCCTGTTTGAAAGAAGAGACGTCGTTAAAATAACAAGAGAAGGAAGTTAAAAGTTTGTTCATGTGGTAACGCTACTTAGATGAGCTCCTAATGTTTCTTTAATAAATTATTAACACTTAGATAAATTCAATACTAATTACTTTTGGATGTATAATAGCAACCAAACCCATTAGAACTTCAGAACAAAAGGTTGGTCATAAATAATGAATCAGCTTTACAACCAACAGGAAATAACACATTATGATGAAACACCAAGGATTTAATTAGCCACTTTCTATTAAGAGCAGAACTTATTTGCTTGAAAATGTGAAAGAAAAATAAGTATAGTCCTATATGTGTAGAAACTTTGTATAAACATATTATATTCATTGATATGTCTATATGTAATAGTAATTTTCTTTCAAGACTTTTATTCAATGTTTTCAAAATGTATTATCAAGGTCTAAATCAATAAACACACTTTATATACATACATAAACATCTTAAATTTAAGAGATTTGATGGAAATTAAGGAATTTATAAAAAATAGTTACACTGAAATTAAGAAACACTCATAGTTTAATTTCAGCGTATTTAGAGTTACATTTCAACTATATTTTTATTTTTTTCAAATTTATTTTTTTTTATGTATGATACAAGTTGATATAACTAATTTCGTTATATGTTCTTAGTGTGAAGTGATGGACAACAATTTGAAGTTAACCTAAATATGCATTAATGTTCAAAATAATTTTAATAGTTTTTCCAAATAAGATTGATGCATTTTGTTATCAAAAACAGACACAAAAAAATTAAATAAAATAAAACTGCAAGGTGTCATCAAATTTCATGAGTAAGAGTTTTCAGATGGGAAATTATTAAATAAAAATATTAAAAAAAATAGACGGAAATAAAAATTTATAAAATTAATTTTCCAGCCTTCTAAATATATAGCTTTGTTCATGGAAAATTAAAAAAAAAAAGATTTCGAAAAGTAAATTAATCTTTAGCATAAAAAATCGCGTATGGAGTATTTGAGTAATATCATTATGACCTCAAGATATTTATTATTAGGATTTTAATGACATTATAAAAAGAGAAAGTAATGAAATATTTGACAAATCTAATTCTTAAATCATTACAGAATTTTTTATTTTTATTTGAAAGGGTGAATATTTTTACTCACTGAATGTCTCAAAATCAAAGGATTAATGAAATGTTATTTTTATTAATTCTTTGATTTCAAAGTATGATTATTAAATAATATACGCCGTAATGTATTCGGTATATATTTGCTTCAAATATTACACATTTTTGGGAACAACTTTGATATACCACCAAAAATAATGCGCCAAATCTGGCACTCCCTGTGGACTTTTAGGGTTGCTAATTCTTATTTTGGTGATTCCAACTTAGGTTTTTTTCAGCTTTTAGATTTTTGCTGTAGCCAAATTTAGTATTTTCTTGCTTTTTTTTTTTTTTTTTTTTTTTTTTTTTTTTTTTTTTTTTTTTTTTTATGTATTAATTATTTGTATTTAGCGAGAATCCATCTTGGCGAAAGAAAGGCGCCCAAAACATGTATTTGCTTGGCGAGGAAAAAAGTCGCCAAATTTCCGATTTGGAAAGGTATATCAAAGTAGTTCCCATTTTTGTATAAAGATTTGTATAATGTTATTATAATCTAATATTATAAATATTATAAAATAATGATTTCTCGATTTATATAAATCCGTAGAATAACTTTCAAATAATGTGACGATAAACCTGTATTCAAACTAAAATGATTCATTGAAGATTGCGTATGTAACCAATTATAATTATTAGAAAAAATACGATGGTTTTTAAAATTATAAAATATAATAGAAAAGTTTTTGAATAAACATTTTCAGTATGATTCTAAAAGAATTATTTTGATTACAATTATAGTTATATATAATAATAGAAAACATAATACGGGCAGATGTCGAGATATTTCAGTGAAAATGATTCACACTTCTGAAATAAATAAAAATGCTTGAGCAAAATCTTGAAAAATTTCTCGGAATATTCAAATTAATACTAATAAACATGTAATAGTAATCTTGATTGTATGAGGAGTTGGGAAATTCGAAATAAATACTATAAAGGAATAGAAAATTACTAGAAACTTGTGAATGTCAAGCTTATGTTTAAAAATATTTGAATTGGTTCCACAGTTTTAGATAAAACTTTTAAATCAAACATTTGTTTTACAAAAAGCTTAAAAATGAACAGGTGGTATGCTAGATGACAATTGATGATAGTTATTTTATATATGTATACAAATGTTAAAAGTGGAGCTTCAAAATTTTAAATTCTCGTTATTACAATTCCCTTAATTCACTTTAGTATACTTACAGTATGGCTGGCTTTTTTAAATGAATGACCCAAGAAAATTAATATTTTTTATTTTAAAGAAACATGAAATATTATAATTTCAATTTTACATTCAATATGTAAACATAAAAAAAAAAATGCCTTTGTTTGGGAGAAATCATATACCTTGAAATCAAGAAATATATTGTTTTATTGTAATAGAAATATACTCTTTTTAATAATTAAATATCTCCTTTTTTGGAAGAGATATTTCATTGATATAGACTCTAAAAAACTTCAAAATAAAAAATTACTGAATTAAAGACCTATTTTTTTTTTATACTTACCTACTATCTTTATGTAAGATCTTTATGATAATCTTCCATACCATCGTACGCAACAGGTTAATTTATTTCCTAATCTAAGCTACCATAATAACATTTTAGTTTTTTTGCTTCATTGTTATTTTATAACTTGAAAGAAAGAGATGTATTAAAAATTTGTCATTCCATAGTTACAAGTTTTTGATCTGCTAACTTTTTTAAATTTATAGAATTTTGGGTCTATACTGAATTAGGTTATGCTTTCACGCTTGTGCATTTTTCAGCAGTGCTCAACTTCTTATAGTATTCTCAAATGTTCTATGTTTCTCAGTATAGTAGAAAATTGTTTAACACATAAATTATTTTGAATTTATTAAAATTAGGATTTTGGACTGATTTTTTTAAATTATACGTAATTTTAAACATTAAATAATTTTAAAAATATTATTTGGTTAAAAATTTAATTAGTTTAAGCATTTAATAAGAATTAAACAGTGTTCATTAAATTTGCATAAATTGTTATAAATTATAATTTTTGTTCAATAATATTCCATTAATAATATATATAACGACTCTAAAAATTCTATTTTTTCTTAATTTTTTTAATTTAAAAGAAAAGTTTGATTTTCACCAATTTAAGTTTTATGCACAAACATTTTGAATGAAACTAGGAAGAAATTTGTCTTTGAAATATCAAAATTTCTTTTTTATGTAAAACTCTTTTCTTTTTAGAACCGAATTCTTCAAATAATCAGTAAACAATTTAGATATGCTTTCTTCTCAAGTACTTCAATCGATATATTGGAAGATGAAAGTCAGTAATCAAAATAACACACAAAAATCAAGCACACTTCACATTCGTATCTTTCAAAAACGTTGCAATTTATTCTCAGTGGAAGAAAACCATGAGATTTTGATTGTTGGTTATTACTGTGAGACGGATTCAGTAACTAAATGTAATTTATTTTGGAGCATTTTGCAATCAATACAGTGTCTGGAATATTTTCACCGCTATGCACGATTTTATACTCTAGAGTTTTGGAATGTTGGTGAACTTAGAATTTAAAATGAAGATATTCTAAGAGACATGTTTATTTCTGAAGCGTCGATGCATATTTTATGAGAAGATGTGAATAATCTAAATCTCCATTCACATCCATCATATTCTAATGAGTTTTCTTTTCAAATGCAATTTTAAATTATTTCATTTCTAAATAAGTGTCTAAATGTTTCATTCTTTACAAACTTAATTAAAATTATAATCTTAATTCCCTTATATTCTTTCTTTCCCTATACAAATATGTGTAGAATTGCTTTAAAATTGTTGATTTACAAAATCTATACAGATGATTACAAGCTACAGTTTATTTTTGGGAAAAGTTTATTTTCTTTCTATCATGAAAACATATTTGCTGAGCCAATTTATACGCTTCTTAAGAAATTATGTTAGAATCTTGGTATAGATTACAGTTCTTTGTTTTAGCTAACTATATTTCTTTATAAATTCGTTCTTATTAGAACGTCAACTATTACTTAAAATACAAATATCTATATTAACACACTGGCTCAAAAACAGAAAATTCTAAAAACTACTATTGGTTTTGCTCAAAAACTAATTAGTAGTTTAAATTCCTTCTAAAATTTTTTTTCTTATTGCATTGTTTATTGGAAACCGATAGATATCGCCATCGTCTCCGATCTTGTCAGTTTACAATATATGATTGTTTTTATTAGTTTATCATCTATTTTTCAGATCATTTTCAAAGAAAGGGAAAAAGAAACATGAAATACATTTTACCATGGATTCGTAAGTAGCAATTGACTTTGTTTAATATAAATTTCTATAATTTGAATTATATTCAATGTTATTCATGACTGAACTTATTGCTTTCAAATTAAAATCAATATATGTATTTATTACTAATAGTTTACCTTTATTTAATTATGGAATTTCCTTATTTAATTTATTTAATTTACCTTAATTTAGTTTACCTTAATTTAATTATGAAGTAAATATTAATAATTGCACACAAGGATAAAAATTAGAGTCTGAAATAAAATAAAATACAATAAGAGTAAATGAGGAGCAAGAATTTCAGAACAGCATAATCAATAGTTACAAAATTTTAAATGTATAAGCATAAAAGTCATTTAAAATAAAAAAAAAATTCTAATTTTTTATAATACTTTACAGTTTCCCTTATCCTCACTTAATGGAATATTTATCATTTTCAACAATTTTTCTTCTAAATATACATGTTTTACCATTATACTAAGTTATAAAAAATATTATTTATATGGTGATTTTTATAAAACAATTTAAAATGCCTAACGTGACCAGTTTCACAAAAATGCAAATTTGTAAAATATTTATCTGGAAAGTTGTTGGAAACTTTAAATTTCCACACAAATTAAACGTTTTGAGACCAATCGAAGAATTTAAAATACTTATTTTCGTAACTAAGTAAGAAAGTAAGCACACATATCACACTTTAAATGTGGGTGAAAAAGTTGGAGTGTCAATTATAAATGCACTGGTTTGTAAAACATAATTAGCAATGTAAATTTTAAGTAGATATTCATGAAATTGCAGAAAAAAGGCTCTTTTTTAGGAGTACTATGAATATGAAATTTAGTATAAATGCTTGCATTTTCAAATGTCAGGAAAAAAACCTTATTGGTGGCCTAAGCCACCTGTAAAGATTTTTTTCCTGACTTTTACGTCAAATGCTTACTTCAGAGCCGAACACTGTTGTGCAGGTGGTGCGCACAGCTTAAGAATACAAAAATAGAAAATATGGAGATGCAATTAAGGATTCTTTGATAACGAAAGTGAGTTCTTTGAGAAATATAGTTAGATGAAATCACTTGGACCACTTCATACGAGTAAGGATAATCGGAAAACTGGAGGAATGTCGTAGTGTTCGGAATGGACAAAAGTATAGTTTTACGGGCTTGAAAATTCTTTGAAACCCATGGGTGTAGTTGTTAGAAAAGTTGGCGGTGGCGCTATAGGAAAGCAACTGCAGTGGAAGACTCATATCGTCCTGCAAGCGAAGAGAGACCAAAATAAGTCAGCGATTACCATTACTTAGCAAATGTGATCATCAATGAGGTGATAAGTGTTGTGGTTTACTATGTACAGATATATTCACAAAAGCGGCCTATTTGCTTTTTATCCCAAACGTTACATCTGTGTAAAAAATGGTTATCGACACCGACATTTAGAACATTTCAAGAAGAAGAAACACTATGCATCTCACCAGGAGAATCATGTTTTCTTTAAGGATAAGAGTCGTTTCCATGTCGCAAGTGATTTCTCAGTACCTAAATCTCGAAAAAAAAGTTGATACAGGATTTTATCCCAATAACATCATGGAAAAAATGCATTACGCTAGCCTTGAGTCGTCCTCTTTGTAGACATTATGCTGAATGGGCAGACTGGGCTCTATATTTTTGCCAGTGGTTTGTAATCAAAATCGCTCTTATATGGAGTTAATTCTTCTTCATGTCTCTTTATTCTTAGATGACATTGAAATATCTAGAAATAAACATATATGAACAAAGGGTTTTTGTTGTTCAGCAATTACTTAAAATCAATGACATCACTCGAAAACATTGACTATTGTGATTTCTATAAGATTGCTTTGATTTAAATCTCATAGAACATATTCGTGAGATGTTTTCTTTTTAAACGATTATATCTTTCGGATATGTCCCAACAACTGAAGTGGATTCTAATTGAGGAATAGTCATTTTTTCCTCAAGAACTATAGGTAAATTTGGTGTCAGTATGAAAAGATTGTGCAAAATAACCAGTTGAGCTGTAAGGGGTTTGCATATTCTATACTAAGGAATATTTGTTTTTTTCTTCTTGGATAGACATTCATGTATATTGATATTAAGAATTCTATAAAGCCTGTTTCTTTGATTTCATACTGTATGTCATGTATTAATTTTTGAGCAATTAATCTTCGACTATCTTTTAAGCAAAAATAGATGTCTCTTTTTTCCAAATTTTATCTCTCAGGAGACATTTTGTTCAGTTATGGCAAAAAATATCTATATCTAATAATAATAATATCTAATAATATTAAAACTGATCTTCTGGACTTTAAGTCAAGCTATTAAGCAAACATTGTACCTAAGAAATTAACTAATTGTTTGCTTTCTGAATAACACTGGACTTTATTAAAATATTGCACCATAGTTATCAGATCACGCTTAAAAAAATGTTTAATAGCGTTGATGTGTGTGCGTGTGGATGGCTTAAAACATTTATGGTTTGATAAGATGCATAAAGATGCATGTAATAATCTCTTGTGATTTCTTAAAGTTTTTTTTTATAGTCTGATATAGATATTCTTATAGTAATGAATGTACTCAGTATTTGCTTTCAAAATGTTAATGCCTATTTCTTTATTTTGGAGAAAACACTTACTGCCTTACTTTCCTGAGAGATGGAATAAATGAAATATTTAAACAATGCAAGGAAAAAGATAAAAAAAAATCAAAAAGTTTAAGGCAAGTATATTAAAGTAATAAAAAGCAAGTTGGCATCTGTGTTCAAAACTACTTTAAAATTCTTCGAGAACAATATGACAACACTCATATTAGAATGATTATAAAAATTTTTCATTCATGTAAAATTGAGAAATTTCAAATGATTGTTAAGCCCTTGTAATGTTGTATACTATGAATAGTTGTTGGTCCTTTGTTTAGATAGTAAATGTTGGTATTTATTTTAAAAATTATAATATTATTTTTGTAAATTCAACTTGAGACCAGTTTTCTGGAATTTGCTTCATTAAAGTCACACATGATATAAAAATTTTGAATACTTTTTAACATTATTTTTGTTTTATTGATGTAATTTTCTTTTAAGCATAATATTGATTAAAACAAAGAAGCTGTTGCTTCTTAAACTTTGCTTTACATTGTATACACTCAAGTAAATTTGTGTCGATTCAAATGTTTTACAATATACAATGAAACATAACAAAATTATTTTTAAATCATCTTGGTGGTTATATATTTTTTCACTTAAAATATATATAATATTTTTTAGTTTCCCTTTAATATTTTTTTCCATAATATATAATGCTAATTGTATAAATCATACATTTTAAAATCAAATGGCAGTTTGATATTTCTTGCATTTCATTTAAAATATTATTGGGAATGTTTTTGTATAATATTTTATACAAAGTTTTAAAGTTATAATAGTTAAATAAAAAACATTAATCATTTTTGCATATCAAGCATACTGAAATAAAGTATACAGCGAGTGATGACAAAAAACCCTAAAAATACGTCAGTTAAATATTTAAAACTTTAAAACATTATTAATTTTAGCACTATTCATACTCATGTATGAGATTTTAGAATCATTCAAATAAATATATTCCTTTTCTTACCAAGAAATGTTTTCATTTTAGCCAAATCAATCCATCACAAACATAATTCGATATTGTAATTTATGAAAAGAATTAATAATCATTGCACAAAAGTTAATTAATTTTAAAATAGCTAGGAATAGATGGTTTGGTTGAATGAATGAAGATTTCTTCATGAAAAACACTGAATATATATTGCGTGTAATTTTTTCTGGCTTATTGATTGCACTGAATTAATTTTCCATTTTTCAAAAACATTGATGCTACCTTCAACACGCAACTAATTATGTCACAGCAAACTCTACGCAATGTTTACTACATTTATTCTTCTAACATTTTTCATCTGCTAAAATATTTCAGTTTTTATTTGACATTATGTTAATTTTTGCCTAGAAAAATGAAAAGCTGCATTCACATTGAAAATTTAATTTGTGAGTTCTTTTAACTGTATTTATTTTCTACTTGAATTTAGAAGAAAATTCATTAATTTAAGAATTCTGTTAAGAATTCTAAGAATTTTTAAGTTTCGTCTAAGAAATTTTCTGTTTCAAAATTGTTATTTATAAATGGAAAATGGAAATATTTCACAAAATCACTCTTACTAAGTTACTCAAAAATTTATTATAAGTTTTTGTTTCATCTACAGAGAAATAACAAAGACATGGGTAGATTAAATTGGCCGTTATCTAATATCTCGTTCTCTAACAGTACGTAGTAAGCTATTTTTATATCAATTACTTATTACAGCCCTCCGATAAGACTTTTCATAGCTAAAGAGTCATATTCATGAGTCACAAAGAATTAAATTTGAGAATTATAATACAATGTGTTTCAGAAAGCAGTAATACGCACAAAAGCAAAATATACGTTGTTCAAAGTAGTTTGGATCTTCTTTACGTGAATGATATGTGAATTAATTACTATAATTATAATTTTTTCTTATCTTTTGCAGATAAGATAATTAAATTCATAAAATGTATTATTAATGATTCCTTTAATCCATTTTTATTTTTAAAACTGAATTTGTGCTAAAGTATTATTCTGATTGTAGCCGAACGAAATGCGAATGCAGAAGACTGGTTGTGGTGAATCAAATATTATGAACTTCATGCAAATACGGTTTACTTTAGAGATTTTATTAAATAACGGAAGATTTGTAATTTAACATAACTTATATATATATATATATAT
>JAPDSC010154858.1:0-12939 GCA_026290005.1 Latrodectus geometricus
TTTTGAGATTAAAAATTCTCAAAATACATATTTCTGAAATCTTTATTCCAATATTTAATAACATGAAATAATAATAATATGAGTGTATTCGAATGAAATAAATTTTTCAAAATATTTTTCAGAAATTGAGATGTAAAAAATATCTTTCGATATTTTTTTATTTTGTTATTAATTTTTCTATTTATTATATTAATTTTTCTTGCCGAAAAAAATTATACTTTAGATCTTCATCAGAGATTTTTTTTATTCAATTTAAAAAAAATTTTTAAACTTATTTTTATATGAAAATAACGTTTCCTACAAAGCAAAACGCTTATGAAATTCGTTCGAGCAACATGCTTTTGTATATTGCTTTTATTTTTTTATAATCTGTGTACTTATTTTGCTTCTTTCAATATAATATACTATATTGCTTTTGAAATATTCAAACTAAGCATTAATAAATATTTCTAAATGAAATTTTTTATTTCTATATTTATTCGGGGAAAATAAATCACATCGTTTTTTAATAATTTTTAAAATTAATATTGAAAATACATCACGAGAACAAAATTTTCATTCTACTTTTTACTACACAAGTATAAACTTTTCAAGTAATTGAATAAAAATTAGAAATTCGATTTCTATTTTTAGAATGATTTAAAATTATTATTCAACCACACTTCTCAGTGGCTTGAATAAAAGTTCGAATCATTATAAAAATCAATTTTTGAAAATATAATCAGTTATTCTTACACTATCATTAGCATTCTTAAAATTTCAAAATTTGTAGTGCTAAAAATAAATTTGTGTGAGGAAAATTTGCTTCTGTATATTGTAAAAATTTTGTGAAATATATTTAATATGGCATAGTTTCTAAACAAAGAAAAACAAATTTTCTACCATTTTAATATTAAAACATGATTTTCAAATAAATATTTTGTTTGCATATCATATTTATAATTTCAAATTATCTTCAATTAAAGTTAAATTTTTATTTTAATTAATAATGTGATAAATATTATTTATTATAGATACCGTAAAAAATCAATACATATCTTTCAAATACTTTCCATATTAGGAATATTCTTTAAATTAAAGAGTGGAATTAATTTTCTTTAGGTAAATTTTCTTTAAATTAAAGAGTGAAATCAATTTAAGAAAAGAATAGAGAGAATAATTTAGAGAGAAAAATAAGTGCTATAATTAGTGTATTTTTTATTTCTCTTTTGATTTTTAACAACTTTATTTGATACCCCTTTGATATTTTTATTAATTTTTTATTATTTTAATTAAATTTTGATATTCTTTTACTAAAATTCTATTTTTGCATTAGCTTTTAACTCCTTTTTTTCAGTTTTATTAAACAGTTAAAATCATTTCGTATTTTATTATCATTATTACTTTAAATTTGTTTACTTTCAAGTATAATAGTTCCTTCCTCAATAATTAAATTACAAAATCTCTTTATTGGGAATAAAATGAATTCATAATCTTTGGCAATTGTGTGTCTAATATTGCTTGTTGTGTCATTAATTACGTTTTGTGTCACTTTCTTGTTTCAACATAAAGAAGGCATTTTCCTTTAATCATTTATTTGCTTGTCATTTTAGCTATATTTCTTAACTATCATCTTAATCCATTCAGCCTTGTCAGCTGCACTTGCGTAAACTGTCATGGCTCCAGGTCCTGTGCACAGACCCCCCATGTAGTTGCTGGTAGTAACGAAACTAGCTGCCCCAAAAACATAGAATTTGCCACCAAGTCTGCATTGTAGAGGACCTCCACTGTCACCCTAATAAGAAAAAACATAAACTTTCGTAAGTTTATATCGAAGTATTCATTAATTTGTTTTTCATGAAACTCTTTCATATCATTAATATTCATAATAATAACATTGTCAAGTGTAAGAAAACTATTTAAAAAAAATTATGATATATTTCTGCTTATAATTATTGAATTGAAAATATAGTTTTCATAAAAATAAAATAATCGATAAATGAATTGGATTTTTCTCAGAGGAATAAAACATTTTTGCCTCAAGTTTGATGAAAATGTTATAATAATTCAAAATTATTTGCTTTAATAATTAGCTACAACCATATTCCTTTATCATTTTTACTAAACATTAATAGCAACAGACAAGCATAATATATAATACCGAATGTCACGGGAAAAATGTAGAGATCAATCTCACATCGCATAAACGCATGATTGGTTACTGCAATGTCATTTCGCATCATATGTGATTGGTTTTTTACGTTTATATCGCATCACGTGCTTTCACATGGTTGTATTAAATGTAAAATATAAGTCACCCATTGAACAATTTATCGCGTTCTTCAAAAGAGCATCATGGTATTAAGTTTTTATTGTTCTAAATTAACTATATATAAAGCTTTAAATATATAAGGCCATATAAGAAAGTTCTTGGAATTTAAAGTATAATAATTTTTTTATTCAAATCAGTTACATTAAATAATTGTGATTGTATGGAAACAAAATACTTTGTTTAGGAATATCGTATAAGTCTTTGATATTTAATTTTTAAACTCAGTATTAGTTTATAAAGTAAAAGTAATGAAACGCATACATTATGTTTCGAAACAAAGTTTAAATGAACAAATTCATTCTTAATGCTCTTGCAGTTTTACTTTAAAAATCTTCCTTATCATCATATTGAATAACATTGCAATAATATGATAAGGAAAGAAAGTAAAATTACAAATTCTATTTTGAATGCATTGTTTTCATAAATGGATTTCATGAAATGTTAAGTGATTTCATGAAATGTTAAGTGAATAAAAAAATTCCAGATTTCCCAGATCCCAGATTTCTGAAATGTTAAGTGAATAAAAAAATAATATTACCTTTGCGAATGCTTAAGTTTAAGAATAAGTTAATTAAACTCACTGCAATAAAATTTATTATTGACTCCTATTTGCGACAATTTCTATAGAAAACAAAAATACCATGTATTTACAATATTTACAAAATTTTTCTTTCTCTAATTACATATAGAATTATAACATTATTATGCAGATATAAATTTAAAAACTAAAATATTGTGTATGTGTCCAATATGCTATAATTAAATATGTCAAAATAAGGAATAATCTTAATTTTTATCATCAGCAAAGTAGAAACTAAAAATTTCTTCTTATAACTAGGAAAAGCTTACCACGTATTCTAAAAAATTTGCATTAATAATACATACCATTGTAAGCCTTTGGTTACTATAGAATTTATGAATATTTGTTTATGCGTAGTCTTATGAGTCATTTGTAGTTCAACTATCAATTCATATAACAACGAAATACATCTGAATATAATATTCGATAAATACTGAAAATTGATTTGACAAAATGCATATATATGAATATATTACAATATCATTCATAAAAATACAAAGAATAATTATAAAGGGTTTTGAATTATCAACAAAATAACAACGTTTATAGAACAAAACAATTTAAGTAAAAAAATTAATAAGAAACAATAAGAGAGTTGCATATTTCAAAATTTATCCATGTTTACAATAAGAGCAAAATTAGATTTCATGAAAGAACCAATGTTAATTAAAATATTTTTTGATGTAAAATATTTGGATGTTATTTCTTTTTCAATTAAATCCTCCACTGTAAAGAAACCTTAAAGTTTTGTTTTGTTGCTCCTCAAACCGTCAAGTGAAAGAAAAACATGATTATTCACATGTAATTGAATAAATGTTTTTATTCAGATAAAGCAAACAAAACTTTTTATGAATTAATGAAAGTATTATGAGTACATTAATGAAAACGTCTTTGTAGGACCACAAAGATATTAATTTTTATAATAATTATTTTTCAAAATATAAAATTTTCAAAAAACTTTTAAATCCCCCTCGCCGATTTAAACTAAACGGAAATAGCTTTGCCTTGTTTCTTTTTATTTTTTCTTCTATTCAACTTTTTTTAAGAAACTTTTAAAACAATATCGCTGAAGATTTTAAAATTCGAGATACAATCATTAATTAAACGAAAAAAACTTTCATGATTTTGAAAACATTTAAAAACGGTAAAAAGTTATTTAGCCATGATCTCAACTATAACGTAACAAACAATCCTTTTATGGTTAAAATATTTTATTATTTATAGTTTTGAATAATGTATTTACTTCTAATATATAAATAAATGAGAAAATTCTTACGTGGCATGGAGAATTTTTGGGCTTTTCAACACAAATTTGTGTTTGTTCATTAACGCCGCATTTCACACCAGGTTGCACAATCTGCTCCATTTGTTTTAAAACATCGGAGCCACCAGATCCTAAAAACCAAAATTTATATTCCTTATTTTATGATTAAGCATTTAAGTGCATAAAACAAATGCACAAAATTATATAATTATTACTAAATAAAATTTGTTTTGAAATAACAATATTTAATTTTCATTCTTGAAAGTGCAATACTGTACTATTAATTACGTTTCTAATTGCCACAGGTATATTATCAAAATTTCTTATATTTAAAATGAAATCTAAAGCCTCCATAGTTTTTGTACTCCATTTCAAAATTTTAATTTAACCAACTGCAACCGCTATTTATTAATTAATTGCATTTGACAAAACTAAATTTCTATAGTTATTAAATCTTTGTTTTAAGTTTTTTGAGTTGATGAAAATATTATTTTATTTTTAAGAGAGTTTTAAAATTAAGAAGAATAATGTCTTGGATCAAAATGCTCAATTAGAAAATTTTCTGTAGAAATTCTTGCTTCAAAAATAAATTTTTAGATAAAGAGAGTCATTTCTATCATTAATAAAAATGCAGAAACTGACAAACATTCTCATTAAATGTATGTTTAGAGTTTCCCTCAGCGAAAGAATAGATTTAAGAAAACCATATTTCCGTCAATTTCATGAAATAATAATTTGAATTAAGATTATGAGAGAGAGATCACAATGATGGTTTATATGCGCTAACTGATTTTTTTGAATGCTGCTGACTCTTACGTAAGCCAATATTACAAACATTCTTTGTAATAATTTATTTTCAACTGAGTTTTGATTCCTATATAGAATTGTATTTTAATTGATGCTATCAAATAATAGCATTTCATCAATAAGAAGAAAATCATTGCTTTTTTGTAAAATGTTTAAAATTATAACTGAAAAAACTGATTAATTGACTCTACTGTATCTTGTAGAACAAACTTTCATTACGAAACAAAATCCCTACAAATACAAGAATCTGTAGATAGAATAACTTTTCGATCAGTAATGATCAATATAAATCTTTTATCAATACAATCTTATTGCATCCATCTCTCTTCATATCAAATGATCCACAACCAATTCATAAATCATCGATTTGCAAACAATTTACTTATTCTACATGCTTCCAAAAATCAAAACATATGTGGTGTTATTATTCATTTATAGGGCTACTTTCTAATATATTACAAACTACTTGCTCACCAGAAAATTCTGTGCTCATGATTGTCCATAACAAATTGATGAATATTTTCTTGTAATTTATAAAGCAACAGCTGATTTACAAAATTTTGTTACTGATGAAAAAACTAAAATTATCTCAAAAGTTAAAGACTTAAACAACATATATCATGATTCAGATTTTGAATCGAGATACAGACCCTAAACACAAAATTGTTGTGACATTTTTGTCGCAAGAATCATGCTCAAGAGACTTATTATTTTTCTTATTAATTTTCATTACTCTTAACTTTTGTTCTTATATTTTATTTGTAAATTTCCACAATTTTATGGGTCAGTAATATTGGAAGTATAAGTTAAGTTTTAAAAGACATAATCAATCTATAATCTTAGTTACACGTTGATTGTTCTGAAGATTCAAAAGAAAAATATTTGTAGAGGAATTTTTTAAACAACTTTCTACAATTGTTTGCTTTTAGAAGTTAAACTTTTAAATATATAATTTTTTCCCCAAAAATTGTAAATCAGTATTAAACTTTCTTTGTTGTTATATCCAGAATTGTGTTGTTATTTATTGTAAATAAAATAATTTTTTATTGCTTTATTATTAGGACATTAATATTTGCTAAATTTAATTATTTGAAGTAAAAAAAAAAATGAAAAATGAAAAATTCAGATTTTAGTTCCTTAGATCCAACAATTGAAAGAAAGAATGCAATATTCCTCTCTTGTAATAAAACACTAAAGTTTAGAAATCAAAAGGGATATATCACAGATGTTACTAAATTAAGTATGATTTGCATAAAAAAAAATGTTTTATTTACCTCTTGTTTCACCCCAACCTGTTGCATAGCACAACCAGTTTGGTCGAGGTTTCCACCCGAGTTGTGGTAAGCAAGCTGGTTGAACACCTTTGTTAAATTTGACTGGAGCATTCAGTTTGATGAGACTGATGTCGTGTGTCATATCAAATGATCTGATCTAAGAGAAAATAAATAAATTAAAATTTTTATGTGGATGATGTTTTTATTTGTACAAATTCAAATTATTTCTTTTTTTAAAATCGATATTACTTAATGAATTAGAAAAGCTTTTTAATCCATAACATTTCATGTGTATCGAATGAGGTATTTCAAATCAAAGTATTCATTCATAATTAAATATTTCATCAATGATTGTTAAGCATTATATAATTATTTTCTTAAATATTCCCTTAAAACTTCCATTGATAAAATGAAATTATTATGCCCTAGACATAATACAGGTTGAAAAATATTGAATGGGACAAAATAAATAGCGGAGTGTGACTGCCGTAATGGATTTATTCAGTCGAAACAAATTTATCCTGCAACTATAACTTTACAAGTTTCATTTGGCAAAAGGAAAAAGCATCGAATGAAGAACTCGCCACCAGATGCTCTGTTAAGCAAAATGGCTTCCATGCAGGAAAAAGCGCACTGTGTTTTCGAATATGCCAAATCCTCTTCGTTCATCGTCGTGCAAAGACAATTTCACTCGAAATTTCGTAAAGTACCACCCCATCGTCTCGACATCGACAGGTGGGAGAAGCATTACCAAGATACGGGTTGCTTTTACAAGAACTAAAGCCCAAGACGAAAAGTAACAGAACCCGAAATGGTTGTAAGAATTTGGGAATCGTTTTTACGGGGTCAGTCCCTCAAAATCTACGCGACGTGCAGATACAGAACTAAATGTCCTTCCCCCAACGCTGTGGTGTGTTTTACAGAATCATCACCAATTCAAGCCGTACAGTATCATTCAATATTCAACACCCTATATAATGTGAACGACAGTAAAAAAGGTGCAAATTTATCACACTTTTGTTTATTTATTAATTTTTTCCCTTAATTAATGTGTTACATCGCTTAATGTGATTATTGTTAATGTAGTTACATGATTGATTGAGATACTAACCCTATCACCTTCTAAATCTGGGTAAGAAATCACTTTTGCACTTCTACGAATTTGCTCATACTGAGTTTTTTTAAACTTGTTATGAGCTCCCAAGTGAATCTTAATAATTCCTGGATATGGATAGCTGAAAGTATATTTTATTATAAAAAACATTTTTTGCAATAATCAATGTCTAGTATTCAATTATTAATTACCATAAATTAATCATATAATTGAATACATATTTGATCTCAATTACATTATAATCGATCACTTCTATCCATTCGATAGAATTTTTTATTGGAAAATTGGGAGGCATAAATTGTGAAACTCACTTAGCTACGCAGTGAGTAGCTGTTAACACCCACTGCTCATTGATGAGTGTTCCTCCACAAAAGTGACCGTTGGGTTCACTATATGTGCCTTGTAAAGAGACTTGCCAGGGCCAGCTGTTGGGGACCACAGGTTCACCACCCACCATTCGGTCACTTCCGTCATAGACAGTATGAGGCTTGATAGCTTGCACACCGCACTCTTTTGGGTCAGTAATGATTGGACGTCCTAAATATATAGGTGTTTTTTAAAAGATTTTCAGCTTAATTCCTAGAGGCATTTCAATCTCTCTATTGGCTTTCAACTTTGATAATTCTTACAATTTAAATAAATTTTCAATAAAAAATTAATTTAATTAATTTTAATATGAGAATTTTAAACAAAATTGCATTAGCCTAATATTTTAACCTATTAAAATGTAATATTAACTCTTCTAATATAAACCTATTAGATTTCATGTAATTCTAGAAAATAGTTTATTAAATTATCATAAATAGTTAAAGAGCCTAAACACCAAATCTGAAAAATTTTCGTTTACCTTGAATATATAATATTATGATGTGAATTAATCTTATACAAAATATATTTATATTTCAAAATATCATTCTTATTTGAATTACAATTCTATCATATGTTATCCCTGTGATATACTGTCTGAAATATGAACAATTAAAACATAAATTTCTTTATATTTTAATTTTTCTTTGCCTTGCTGCATATTATAAGTCAACTAAATTAATTTATAAATGTTAACAAGCCACGGGAGCCTTGTTGGTTAGGGCGTCGTTCTCGTTACCGGAAGGTGTTGAGTTTGAATCCCAGCTTATCCAAAGTCCGTCGTGTTCACTTATGGTGACTGGAACACGTAAAGTATATCGTTGTCGCAATGTTCTTCATGTTCTTTTTGCAAGATAATACTTCTGCCAGTTTAGGAGCCAGGCCCTGGATCTTTCCTGGCTTCCTCTCTCTAAATTAGAAGACCCATATGGTGCTGCCATCTATGAGCCAAAGTCCTGCTTCCATCCTCCTAGGGGATGCTCTATTCAAAATCGGAAGACGTTCTTTCTGACTTCATTCGTCCAGTCTCTGATGGGCGGGTTAGTCTTCGCCAAATATCATACGTAACAATAACTTAAATGTTAACATTTAATATGTTATGTTAATAAAAAAATTCCATAAATTAGATCTTACTATTTCAAGAAATACTAAAAAAAAGTTGGGACTATAGTAACGTTCTTCGGTAACAATAAGATAAAAAAAACTTTATCAAAAAAATAATGAGTTAATTTGGAGAAATATTGAATTAAGAATGCACAATTTTATCTGTTCAGGAACTAGAATGATATATTATTTATGTTATTATTCATTTAATATTTTGCTCTTAAATTCTGAAATTAATATAATTAATAAAAGATGTATATTTACAAAGAATTAGATTCAATGTCCTATTTTATGTTCAATTAAAGCTATAAGTCAGTAATAATTACTGCGATAACTTAGATTTTGATATTGTAATTTAAAAGATACCGACTGGTTCAGCAATCTTTTGATTCCAGTTTTTCAGAAAACTTGCATGCAGGATTTTATAAGAATATATATGATGAAAAGGATTAATATATATAAAGTTATTTAAGTGTGTAAAAGCACGTTAACTTACTGGATTTCAGTTTAAATATGAAACATGTAGGCAATAAATATTCTGTAAAATTTCACGAAAATAGTTAAATTCCAAATGAGATGAGCAACATTCTGTCTACTAGAAAAATTTTATTTTAAAATCATTTGTTAAATTTAAAAAATTAATGAACTGCCTTTGGACGGTAAAACTATACTTTAGGTACCTTTTGGCAAACTTGGCGATTTTTTTTGGTGCCATTCGTGTTCGTGCCAATTACAGAGCTAACAGGTATGGTTGAACATTAAAAAATAACGCAATGTCTGTCGGATTTTTAAAATCCTAAAAACGATAAACCAATCATAGCCTTGACAAGATCTAAACCAATCAGAACACGATTCAATTTTGCCCAGCTTGGCGATCAATCGATCTCAACTTGGCGAGAATCAAAGAGGCACCCTAATGTATAGTCTAACCTTTTGGACATATAAACGTCATACGACTCAATATACCCTCCATTCACGTCATACATTATTTCTAACATCTAATATGAATAATTTTATAGAAACAAAGCAATGTACGTAGTACATTGAACATATCTTACTTAAATGAAACGTTAAGCTGAACACATTTCTGATGCATAACACAAAAAATTACAACTGAACACTTTGAATGAGGTTTTAAGTTTTTGCTCCAGGTAATTTTATTATATCATTAACACTGTCGAATTTAAGTAAAAAAAATTTTTTTTGCGGACAGTATGAGAAATTACTTGAGAAAAGTTTATTTGTTGTGTATTATAAAGTAAATGAAACTCATGCTAATCTGTTAGTGTATTTTTAGATCATTAAAAATGTTTTTTACTGATCACAATTTTCTTCATCAGTGCCATCACCGCAATTATCAACTCCGTCGCATTTATGATGTGAATATAAATATATCTTAAAATATGGAGTTGTATCCAAGAACTACAATTTCAAAACCATGCAATATTTACCAAAAAGTTTTTAACTATAAAAATATTTATTATTTGAGATCAATTTAATGAAATACACAAACATTTAGAATAAACCAATTTTTTTTCTTACCGCAATTTTCTTCATCCGTGCCATCACCGCAGTCATCAACTCCGTCGCATTTTTGAGAGCTTGTATAACAGTTTCTGTTGGTGCATTCTATTTGTCCATCTTCACAAACAGATGCTAAATTGAATTATTTGTTTATTAACTTTTTAAACCAATAAATTTTGGGGAAAATAATTGTTATAAAAAAATTAATAATTCCTGATCATTTAATAAGAATTCACATAATAATTGGATTCTTTCTTTTTCTGATTCCATTTCTTTCTTCTGATCAAAAACATTTCATCATCGTATTTAAATTTTCTAGTATAAAAGGATGAATTTTCTATCAGATGGTAAAAAGGAAATTATTTCTAAGGCACAATATATTTGTTAATAAACTGGAAGTTTGAGGAAAAAATACAGTGTTATGATATTGTATTCTTATATTTCTTAAATTAAAATAGTTTAGTTTTGAAGAAACTAATGTAAACCGGAAGATATCGCAATTTGCTTTATCTTGGATTTAATTATTTTATAATTTAATTTTGTATGCATTATGATGTTTCGGGAGTACTGTTTGATTACAACAAAAATTAATTCATAATTATGATTTTCATTAACTGTATTCTTATATTAAAAGAAAATATTTATTTCATTTATTTTCAAAACTTCCTACCCATAGAAGAGCATAAAATAAGTGTAGATTAAGAAACTACGGAGAATAGAACATAAAAAGAGAGAAAGATCACTTAAATATTCGATTGTTTTCTAAAATGAAATTATTTGATGGCAGTATAGTTATAAAACTAATCTTTTTGAAGGAATTTTGATGTTTTTAATATATATAAGTTACTTATTCTTTCATTTCATTTCATTTTTCAATAACCGGTATTTTATTCACTACCTCCTTTCTGCTAAATAAAATGTAACTTTAATAACTTAATGAGCCATTGAAAAATCTCTTGTTTAGCTTAGTTGTGAACGCCTAATATTGCAAGTCATCTTGTTTAAAATTTAAACAATCATTTTGTCGGTTTTTGTCACGTTCTGCTTGATAATATCATGATTCTAGAAACATTTTGCTAGACAAAATATTAATATTCTAGAATTTAATGCACACAAATATTACGATTGTAGTAACATTTCATTAAAATTAGTTGAACAACACGAATGAGTTATTTTTCTATAGAAAACTAAAGTAATTAATATAGTTTTTGTGGGAAATAATGCAGAACTTTTTTCCTACATTTTAATTTTTTATACTTTTTAGCGGACTATATGCTAGTATTCTCTCCTTAGATTATAAATTTAATTCAATATAGCATATATACATGTTTTATTGATCAAAATCTATACCATTGCAAGTAGAGCTGTAGTTTATTTTTGTAAAATGTCAATGACTTTCAAATTATTGCAGAAAAATTTACCTTGTCCTGAAATAATTAAACACAATCAGTTTTGAGACTGTCTCGATTTCATCAATTTATGAGATTTTAACTTTGTTAGATTCTATTTAATCCAGCACAAAGTCACTAGTGATTTTTAATAAATGAAAAAAAATTAGAAATAAAAAAATTGAACATAAAATTTAATCTAAGTTTTTCAATTTTATGAAAGTTTTATCACTTTTTCCGATATCTTTGAGCAAATACTGAAATTCAACTTCTAACATAGATGTACATTGAAAATGGCCTATTAGTTTTAAAATTATTATTTTTGTGATTAATCTTAATGTCTAGGAATATACTAGACGAGGAAAACGAGTACATTTACTTTAAGAAATTCGAAAACAAGCATAGGAGACTTGTGAAGGTCTTCAAGAGATAACCCCAGGCACTCAAGGATACGTGCCGGTACATCTTGACAGTTAGGACAATTTGGGTGCATCTTGGGACCTCTCTCGTTTAGTAAGTCTTTTCAGGTGTAAATTGAAGATTTGAGAAAGTACTATATGAACATATCTATTGTAATCAAAGGCAAGGGATGTTCTAGGACAATCAGCTTGATACCATGGATGATTCGGGGGGACGAGCCAAATTTGCCTGGCATCATGTCTTCTAATGGAATACAATGAAAGATATGTCAGTGAATTGTTTTAAATTGATTGCTAATTATGTAATTTCAATTGAATTGTCTTAAGCAAACTATATTGGGATGATTTATATACGTATTCAAAAATTGCTGCTCACATGGAATGATCGATAGGTTACAGTTTCATGTTTTCTGTTTTTCTTTCACTCGATCATCTATGTTTCCATGTAAACTATCGAATAGATTCATTGATTTGTAAAGTTCATTGAATTCAAAATCTTTGTCAAAAATTGAGATATTCGCACGAATGTTGAATTTACCCAATTACTGTATATTAATCTCCTAACGTAATTTTTAATGGAAACAGAACTGAAGATCTTACTGAAATATGAAGACGATTTTTAAAGATACGAGGGGCATATTTGAGGCTATTTTTACTGTAAATCTTCGTCAAAAATTGAGATATTCTCACGAATGTTGAATTTATCCAATTACTGTATATTAATTTTATAACGTATTTTTCAATGGAAACAGAACTGAAGATCTTACTGAAATATGGAGAAGATTTTT
>JAPDSC010154863.1:0-11705 GCA_026290005.1 Latrodectus geometricus
AGAATTGTTGAGCAATATGATGTTCTAAAGGAATATTTCATTGTTAAGTACCTAAAAAGTACAAATCTCTTTTTGATTGACACCTTCAGATTATAAAACATTTGAAAGATCCTAAGACTTTGGCATATCTGCATTTGTTCTTTTTTTTTATTTATTTATTTATTTTTTTTTTTTGTAAAACTTTTGTACCATATTTACTTCTAATCAAAAAATTGAACCTTTAGTACATACAGTTTGAACTTGTTCGTGGCATTATGTTTAAATTTCAAATGCAGAAGAAATCTGTGAAAAAATTGGAGTATAGTTGCTACAAATTAATGTCGATTCAGGAAAAAATTGGTTAAATGTAAACAAGATTGAAATGGGTCATAGTGCAACAGCAATACGGGAAGAGCTTACAGATAAAACAATATTTCTACAAAGTGTCAGAAACTGCTACATAGAATTTCAAAGCATTTGCTTCAAAAACTTCATATAACAAATCATTTACTCAAAGATCTACAGTGTTTGTCTCCTTATAATAGAAAAAAGGAAGAGTTTAGGTGTTCATTTAGCAGATTAATGTAACATATTCCTCATGTGAATAAAACTTCTTCATACTTTGATAAAATGAATGAAGAGTGGATTACTTACATGTATGAAGATGTGACTTTGATTGTGAATGATTATGATAATGACGGAAACATCTGTAAATATTGGAATGCGGTTTCCAATATAAAGATGCTGATAGTTATATAAAATATATTATTCTTTCCAGAGTTGTTAAAGCATGTCTGTCGTTATTGAATGTAAATTCCCAATCTGAAAGAGGTTTTTCAACTAACAATTCTATATTCAATTAACAATTATGCATAAATTTACTGTAATTTAATGCATTTATCATGTAACTTATTGATTTTCAGAAAATGTTCATTATAAAAAGTTTAAATTTCTTTATCATTTTTCATTTTGTTGCATTAAAAATTTTAAAAAATCAGAATTTATTAAATAGTATATTCCTTTCTAAAATTTGTTATATTCATAAAACAGAAATTAATATGTAAAAGTAACTTTGGTTTTGTTTAATTATTGAAAAATGTCCTGATATTTCTTGAAAATATTGTCCTGAAAAAAAATTTCAGCACTCCTACCCCTGCAGTATATTTTTAACCTAATTGTTTGGATTTAACAATTAACATAGTTTAACTGACTTGTCATAAAATAGATTCGTTCTTCCATATTCTCTACCTATAACAACTCTTAGTGCAACAAATGTAGAAAAGTGACTAAGTACTGTTAAGATTATTAAATTTGAATAGAAAATTGTTTAGACATTAATTTTATTGCTTGAAGGATGATCATTTTTTTCATAATAACCCATGTTTTGTTTCATAATATTCTTGAAAATCTATAAGAGTTAATTTAATACATTAGTCTATCATATTAGTTTAAATATGATTTACTTTTTCTTTCGTTTTTTATAGGACTGTGGATTACGGTTATCATCTGAAGCTGAAGGAAGCTGCTACCCTCTCGATGACCACATTCTCTGTCGTAGCTGCAATGCTAAAAGAGTTCAAGCATTAACTTCCTGTATGACAACAGAATTATAAGCAAAACATGAATTTTTCATTCCCTCGAATTAAGACAGTGTTGCTAGCACAACTTATATCTTAAATAAGAACCCTTTTTTTTTTTTATCACATTCTCATTTTGAGAATTGTTATGTTGCTGTATTTTGATATATAATATTTTTAAGTGTATTATGTTCATAATGTTTATCTAGTCCATATCTTTTTGTTATATTAATGCAAAATCTTCCCTTTCATTTTGCTTTAAGTGCCCTTCTTGAATTGACCACTTATTTATAATATTTAAATGTTTATTTTTTACAAGAATGAATGAATTGAAAATTACATTTCTGAATGTTAGAATATGAAGTGACTACAAAATGCTGTTAAAAGAACTCTTACAAGAATTTTGAAGTTATACTTTTTCCACTGTTTCATATAGTTTAATTAGGTAGTTATATTTGCTTTAATTTTTTTTTTTATTTTAATAGAAAAATTGTAGCTTTCTGTGTAAGTAAAAAGTTGTTTTATAAATGATGTGAATGTGTGATTTGTAGCTTATGCCTACCATTTATGAAATTCTTATCTAGTGAGATACTGAATAATCCTTATTTCATTACATGTACATAAAATTTTGATATAATTGTTGATTTCTTTATTCCTAGTTTCACTTGGAACTGAACCAAAATGACCAAGTATTTAATATTACAAACTGCTTATTTAATGCAGTGCTTTTTCCTCAATGTCGAAAATTTTTATACCTCTGTTTATAGCTATATGAGATTTTTTCAGTGAACTCTTTTGAATGTTATATATTTCATAATAAATGTTTGTGGTAGTGTTGTTTAAGAAATTGTGTCAAAGCATTTATTAAGGACATGTTAACTATCCAAAATGCAAGTAAATTAAATTTTTAAATTATTTCCTTCTGCATTTGTTTCATTGAATGATTTAATAAGCATGGTTTGTATTGCATTTTAAGTACATTTTTGCATTTTATTTCCTTTACAAATCGTATGAATTTAATGTAGAACATAATTTTAATTCAATAATAATGCCAGGAAACTGTCTAAAATGCATGAATATTTTTAAGAAACTTGTAATTTATCCCATTTTTATGTAATTTATTTTTATATTGTTTGTTATAAAATAATTATTTACCCTACATATGAAAATTTTTATATTTTATTACGTATATTTATTAAACATAAAAGTTGTGAATTTATTAGGTATTTGTATATTTTTAAATTGTGTTTTTGTGTCATAAATATTGATCATTAAAAAAAGTCATTCTATTATTTCATTCTTAATTAGAGTGTTGAAAATTTACGTTAACTACATTATAAGTCCTTTTAATTTAAAGTATCAGCTTTATTTTATTTGTGTCATTCAAAATGAAAAGTATGACTTTAAATATTATATATTTAGTGTTATGATTTTTTTTTTTTTTTTTTTAAATAAAATTTTGTAAAGGTGAAAATTTACTCAGGTATTGGAATAGTGCTGCAAAGAACTTTCCAATCCTTCTAAATTCTGAAAGTAATAAAAAAGTTCAATTTGTATAGCACAATTCTATAGTTATTGCATATACTTGAATATCAAGAAATGACATCTTAGAATCCTAATAATGTCAAGGTGTTTCTGATGTGTCAAGGAATGCATAAAATAATCTCTTGGTATTAGAAATTATTTTGTAAATTATATGATGTTTTTAATCTCACATATGGCCTGACTTGATCAGGTCATATCAATGAAATTGTTTACATTAATTAATGAATGTATACAAGAAGTTGACAACTATGGGTATATTATACCAATTCAGTCCAAGATGTGCTAAGGGGATGCCTATTCTTTCTGGCATTTAGGGTAAAGAAATGATAAACTCTGGCAAATTGGGACAGACATGTATTGGCCTGTCAGGAGGGACATAGGGAAGACATAAGTTCAAATTCTATATAAAATTTAATAATGTTGGCGTTAGTTATTGCAAAGGTTAGTGAGGAATTTTTTTTTTTTTTTTTTTTTTTTTAATTTGTGAAACAAGTGTAATTATTATTCACGAAGTGGTCGATTTATAAAATTACATATGTGTATATTTTATAGATAGAATTGGTATATAGAAGCTATCCCTGAACTTAAGATAGATTCTGTCATAAAAGGCAAATTATTAAAAAGAATGTTATCTTCAAAATATTTGTTCTCTTTTTATAATAAAGGAAAAAAAGTATTTAAAGTTTAATTCGAAATCAAATTATAAAATTTTAAGCTTCCCTGTTTTTATTTATTATTATTTTAAAGAAATTATTAAAGGTATAAGAGGTAATTTTAAACCAAATTAAAGTTTTCTAAATTAAAGTGTGCCATCCCTTATCAAATACTTTACTACATTCGTCTTTCTAAATGTGACACAAATATACAACTACTATCCATATAAACAGATTGGAAAGAATTAACTACATGATGGCCAAAATACTTCACTCTAGCCTACAGCTTAAAAATTCTTGGATTTATTACCGATTTTGGGTTTTAGTTTTCCTAGTAATGCAAGGTGTAATTTAATTTGTATATCTCAGTTGAATTTGCACTTTTGCAAAAAGTGACTATTGAGCCATAAACAAATACTATACTAACATATTTCAAACCATTGTTATTTGTAGAATATAAATGAATGAAACGTGATACAGACATATTCCACGCAAATATTCTACATAGCCCGAAATTTTCCATTTAATCCACATTATTTCTAGATGATAAAACTAATTAGTCAATTAAAAGATTGCAATTTATATAATACTATGCATTGATTAGCACTGGGGCAATCTCTTTCTGATAAAATTTTAAAATATGCTAAACCTTGATATTCAATTTTTTTGTAAGTTGTGAATGGGAATTTAGAAAGAAAATCTAAGAATTTTGATTAATAAAAAACAAGTGAACTAATTTGATTAAAAAACCAGTTTAAATTAATGGTCAAATAATAATTTATGTATTACTGTGTTTTCCTGTATATAATATAACGGGGTATATATATTTTTTTCTAGTCAAGAAAAACGTTGTATAATCCAAGACAATTTTAAGCGAATATTCCAAAATATTGTAGATTATGTTACATAAAATTAAAAGTACATGGTATGATTGAAAATATAATTGCACAGAGAAAAATACTATGAAAAAGCATTTGGTTGTGAATCCACTTTATCACCTATTAAGTGTGATAATTCCGAAAAGATTTTTGTCTTTTTTCTTTTTAATAATTTTTAAATCTATGAAATGGATTATTTTCGAATTGTGCATTGGTTACATTTCCTTTTGTCCTGGAGATTAGTACTTTGCAAAAAACGTTTATATCGTACAATTTAATTTAAAATATGATGTGTATTTTGTGCATGCCAATTGTTTACTTTTACATGACAATAAAAAAAAAAAATGGATATTTGCAGAGCTAAGGATCTCGGGTCAAGGCGAAATAACGAATATGATGTAATGTTTCTCAGATACCGAATTTCTTGAACGTATAGGGTTGACAACAGATTGCCGATTTCAAATAAGGAGAATTCAAAGTTATATTTGTAAACAAAATTTTATTAAATTAGATACTGTCCGTTCTTGTCCATAACTATCGTCCTAGCAGAGTAAAAATTCTACATTCGTAATTGATTGTTTGGTTTTGTGGTATAAGTTCTAAGTATCGAATTCCTTTATAATCACATCATACTGACAGCATAATCTCTTTTGGTGAATCTCTGCTTTTGATGTTGTTTGGGCTCTGGTTAACCTTGCATCACCCACGATCTCGTCGATACTAATTAGGTTTTTCAGAAATGGATTAATTTCGTTGCGAATCGCTAACTCTCAGCTCAGAGCTCTCGACTGATGACCCTCATCATGTTTTGTGTCCTATGGGTGAAGACTGTTGGAGTGGCTAAATGTATTGATATTGTTAAGAAATATACCTATAAACATTCGCTGCCTGGGCCTGTACTTACCTATAAAGGAAAAATTTAAGACTTGACAGCTAATGAGCTTTTACAATAATGCTTACATGGTGGCATACAAAACACAAATGAGAGTTTTAATAGTAGTATATAAGAAAGAATTCCAAATATTTTTGTTGGATCTGAAACTTTAAAATTTGAGTTACGGAATGTTTAGTCGGCCTTTTGTTATGAAACTAGAATCTGTGAAGTAGAATTACTCATAAAATATGAATAAAAGAAAACGTGAGACATTAGAAATGTTATTAGATGACTATTTTTGGGTTAGGAAAATTTTAAAAATGCTAATTTTCAATAGATATTTTTGGTTTCATGCTTTTTTCTCATAAAGCTGTTTTTGAATATTCAGGTACACTCGAACAAAAATTTACCTGCTCTAATAATTTGAAACTTCACATCTTAGGTACATTTAATAAAATTTATTTAGGGCGCTTTATAGATTATTTAAATTTTAAGCTATTTTCAAACTCTGTTTTTATTTATAAAATATTATTAATGTATTATGAAGTAAATAACTTTACACGAGTTTTTAAACATATTTACATGTATTTATGGCAGTTTTTTGATACCCTAAAAATAAGTTTTTTTTAATCTAAGAAATAACAGGAATAATTAGTATTAATAACATCTTAAAATGATTTAAAAAAATATTGATAGTATTTATTTTTTTTATAACAAAAATGTGTTTAAAATGCTAATATATTTTAACACATATTTTCTCAAACTAAAAAAAAAAATTTTTTTTTAAATGTTGAAAAGCTCTCGTTTCACTGATTTCTTAAATTCCCTCGTGTCTAACATTAAGTAAATCATAAATCACCTCGTTGCCCCTTAGGATGCAATACGTAATGCAAAAACATCAACAGGTTTCTCTAAAATAGCATACTTAACTCAACAGCAAAATTCTGTTGAACACAAACATAAGCACTCATCTGGACACCTTTTTTAATTCGACGATGAATGCTGTCTTCTCGTTAGTTAAACGATTAACATACGATTCAATTTTTAGTTTATTTTAAACGCGAAATAAAATTATCATAGTTCTAAAAGAAAACATATTCTTTCGACCAAGAAGAAAATAATGAAATATGAATAAAACATACAAATCAGTTTAGGCGTGAACCTCTATATGTATGTAAGTCGTTTTTAAAAATGCTATCCGCGCAAATCTTTGTTTTAAATGAAAGTTTTTTACCATGAATTATTTTCTGTACAAATACATTTTTCTACTCTGTTTCAAATGATCATCTTATCATAAGCAGACTTGTATAATAAATATTCTTTGTAAATGAAATTCAAAAACTATCAGAGCATGAGTATTTTAGATGTTCCTTAAAAACAAGATTTAAATCTAATCGGAAATTTAAAAGTAAGTTATGCAATTTAGTCTACAATTTGGAACAAAAAAGTTCAACCGGATCGTGAATTACGGCAGAAGTTGCTGGAATTGTCGAAATAGGTTGTGGATAAGTCTTTCGTTTTAAAGATACCGAACCTTCCACATGAAATCTATGTAAAGGAGCATGAGCGAGTATCTATAGGTTATGGGTGGGATAAATGCAAATCTTGAAGACTTGCACAAAAAAAAAAAAAAATAACAGCTACAGAAAAAAAGCGTATTGCTTTAGAATAGAACTCTGTAGATAAGAAAGTTTCTATCATTTCTGCTGTCGATAGAACATGGGCCAAAAATCGTTTAAGGCAAATTCATTATGACAATCAGGGACTATAAACTTTAAATATTTTATTAAATAAAGGCCAAACCTATGTGAATTCATCCTTTATTTGCTAAATTATGGACAACTGTAAAACTTAGATGTGTCCATAACTTTGCTCTTGCTACAAAAATCTCAATCTAAAATTGCTCGTTATGCTTATTTTATACTACAATTAATTTCAATAAGTACGGGGCAATTTTTTATACGATGTATTTTTATTTTTATATTCTTTAATTTATAAAATAAATTGCTTTAACACTTCTATATGATATTCAGATTAAATTTTTAATTTCTGACTATGTATTAATCTTCTTTCACGTATGTTCATAAAATTGATTTTATAGGTAGATTTTTTTTTTATTTTGGATTGCAGATAATGAACAATATCATACTATGCTATACAGGTTGTATTTGCATTAGAAGTTCATTAAAAAGTCAGTATTGGGATTTAAAACGTATTGTGACATACGTTATAAATCTCAATACTTTTGCTTCAATCAGACGTTTGTATGGTGTAAATAGATCTACGATACGAACTTTTAAAAATCAAGAGCAAAATTAAGTCGTTCAAATTAAAATCGTGGCAATACATTTTCAAATATTATTTCTAAGAGACATGGCATAATGATAGACGAAATGGAAAGATCTTTGTGTGTGTGAAATGAAGCTTCTTGATGTGATGCAAGGCTAAAAGGATTGTCATTAAAACGATAATTCTTTCGATTATGCAGTCTGGGCATTGTTCAGATGAAACACATTTCTACTAGCAAGGTTTCAAGCATGTGGTTTCAATTTGGAAATTCAAGTACTTTTAAGGAGTTAAATTCGTTCTAAAAACTGCATTAATGATTTGGAATACTACTGAATTCCACTTTTACTGTAGGCCATTTTCAACTATCCAATATATACATTCTAAAGAAAAATTTCTTTTTCAAATGCTTTTCCTGTCATATTTTCAATGCCTAGTATTGTGTTTGAAATTAAATAAAACCTTAATTATAGTTATATATTTACCTCAAGTTTTAATTAAACTACCAATTTCATAAATTTTAAATCATTGCAGATTAAGACTAAGGATTATTAACAAATGATTGGATTATCTCACTGATTTTCCTTGTTTTATGAATATAAATTTCTGTTTCTAAATCCTAACTTTAAAAAAATCGCTTTAACAGTATAATGTATGAGATAAAAATAAAATTAGAAAACTACATCATACAATTTTAAATTTGTAAAGCCTTTTGCAATAATAGTATTTTTAATATTTAACCATACATTTCGTAAAACTTGACAGTGTTCATCAGAGAAGGCGGAGAGATATGTATTAAAACTAAATAATTGTACTTTAATATCTATAATAATGAAGAAAGTAATGTTTCTACACGCAAGTTTTGCCGGTGGTTGCACAAGTTATCATTGTTAAAGTTTTATTAAAATATTACATTTTTATTTCTACTAATCCCTCTTTTTAGTTTATTACTATTTTGTTGTTTGTTTTCTTGCAATGGAAAGTTGAAAAAACATCTTTATTTCTTAATAATTTTCTCATTCAAAATTTAGTTCTTTTTAATTTTTGAAGTACTATATTTAAATTAACCCAATGAAATATTTATTTGCAGTCTTCATTAAGTAAAAACTTTAAATCATTGACATTTTTACTTTAAATCAATGACAAATGTCATTTTGCAAAGAATCTTATTTTTTGCAACTTTGTGAAAGATTTCACAGAAATAAAAAAACTGCATTGAGAACCAAACCTATGGCTTAAAGTGGATTCCGAACCACTACAAACATCCATGCCGAAGGTGGGATTCAAAATCATGACTTGTTAACCACTTGGTTTTGAGCCCTACAGCAGCAATTGAAATCAGTAACTACATGTTGCTGAAACTTATATTTTCTATTCTTTACTTTGAATTTGTAAAATATTTCAGTTGCAGGAATTAGAAGTGTTATTTTGCCTATCAGTTAACAATTAAATGAAAACTTTAATTTTAAACAAATGTTTCCACTTTACACGCTTGTAAGAGAATAAAAAAATCAGAACACAATAAAAAATCTCAAGTTTTTATAACATTGAATTCTTTAGCAATACAAAATCTTCATTTTTATTTAGTATGTATAAAACATTATATATATATTGCTGATATTACTTTTCTATGTACTGAAAAAGCCAAAGTTAAAATCACCTGGCTTTCTACAGATGAAAATAAATTTCTGTATTTGCTAGGTATATTACTTACAATAATAAATATGTTTGCAGTAGACTGCATATAAACTTCACTCATTTTAAACATTCACACGAATTCAAAGGGAAAAATAAACTGCTTAAAACTGCAGCGTATTTTAATTTACAATTTCTTTTTACATTTTTTATATCACACATAGAAAGAGAAGTAAAAATATAGTAGACAGTTTTCCAAAAACTAGTCTAAACTTAATTTATCCTTGGTATATTTCTTCTCCTCATTCATTGAGTGACATGAAATTTAAGTATATAATTACACACTATTTCAGCCTTCCATTTTTAGGAACAGCATTTATACAATGCTATCAACAGAAGTAGTATCAAAATTGGAGAGCTTTGATAATTAACAACTGACTTTATATATATATATATAAAATGCTCTGTTGTATTTAAACTAATAATTAAAATAACTTTTGCAATTTATGGAAACTCTTGCCCGCCCACCCTGGCTGTCTATAGATGGAAATTAACATTTAACTTGAGCAAACATACTGAAAATAATTAAAGGCACAACCTTGAGACAATATACACAATTTTAGGAAAAATTATTAACAATTCATTAATTAGCCTGTCTAAATATGGCAGTTATGTACAAAGTCATTATACACAATTTAAATATAACTAAAATCTTAATCATTAAAAATAGTAGACTAATTCAATGGTTTGAACCCAGAAAAAGAGCACAGGAATACAAATCATTAACAGTCTACTATTTTTAAGAAGGAAAAATCTGTACTTCACCCACCCAGTTTTGAAAACTAAATTGTACACATTGTTAAATATAAATAGACGAGATAAAACTTGCACCCATTAACACATGCACAAGTCACTCATTCGATGACAAAAGGAATTTTTCAGAATCTAGATGCACTAAGTGCAAATGTTCTTTTACAAAATGGGGAAATTTCTTTAATTGCACAAAACAATTTTTTTTCTATAGAACCCTGAATGGAGATCCAACAGATTCTTGAATCATGTCAGTATGATTCAGAGCATTTTTTAAATAAAGATTGGTTAAGTCACTTTAACACAAAATAGTTCAAGTGTTCTTGAAGTCTCTTTCCTAAGTAATATATTTATAATACATAATTGTCATTCTTCAGTCACAGAATCTGCAGAATCTGATTCTTTAAGCCAAGTGAAGAAAGATTTCACAGAATATAAAGCAATTGCTTTTCCTTCGCCTTCTGCTACATCATCACTTTTTTCCCAATTTTTAAAGGATTCTTCAGTGATAACATCATCATCATAGAGAATATCAAAAATTTGCCTAAGAACACCTAGATAAGAAAAATTATTTTAGGTATACATACAGTTTATTAATATTAAAATTTAATTTCATTGCACATTCACATAAAAATTAAGCCTGCATAAAAACGTTTCTTCAACTGCAAATTTAATACATTAAACTTTTTATTTAATGCATTTACATGATTATACTTATTTTATAATGTATAAATGTTTAATACATTAACAGTTAAAAACATTTGTATTAAATTTAATCATTTTTTCTACATATAAACATATACCCCCAATTCCAGAAATTGAAATTTATGTTGATGCAAACACTTAAAACAAGAGATTTTAAAAAATGCTAAAATATAGCATACTGTTTGATAATTGAAAACTTAAAATTTATACTGAAAGAGAAACATTAGTTAGAAACTATGGATATTTGGAATATTAGATAAAGAATCGTGTACATGTTATGTTTTAATAAAACACTTTCATAATTCACTCATCCAAAATAAAAAGGAGAGACAATAAATTTTTAACATTACTGCAACTACTTACAAATTTGAAATAATTGAGTTAGATAACATTCATAACAGCAATTCTAGTATATAGTAATTTACAAATTACCTAAATAATAAAGTACTCTATAATAAAATGAGCTAGCTTTAAGCTTACAATCTACATGTATTCTATAATTGAGAATTGAAAGCAGATATAATTGAGTTTAAATAATAACAGTATTTTAAAATTAAATGTACAAAAATTAAAAACATTTATAGCAACTGCTTTTGTTAAACAAACTGAAATAAGATATTTAAAGCCTCAAACCCACACACTGGAAAATAGATGAGAAGTTATAGGAAAACTGCAAATAAAATATAATAATAAAAAAATTAATTTTAATAGTTTCCCATAAGATAATACACATTAGGAGCTCATGAGCTATTGTTAATGATGT
>JAPDSC010154864.1:4469-18425 GCA_026290005.1 Latrodectus geometricus
TATATATATATATATATATATATATATATATATATATATATATTAGGGCAACATAATATAAATATTTGGAACACAACAGAAAGTCGCAATCGCTGCCAATTTTAAGGAATTAAAAATTAGTTTTTGTTTTCTATCACAGGTGTCCAAATACTAATTGGTAGACAGTCTACAAATTGATCTGCATTCTTATCAATATTAATTTGATTATGTAAAACTTTGGACGATGCTAACATTGATCATATTAAATCCTTAACTAAATACATAAATAATTTTTCTGGTATTTAAAATCATTTATTATGAATTCTAACAAATAAATCATTATTTAACCCATTCGATTTTTTACTGATAGTTCCTCGTCTCCAAGAAGGCGTTACAAAGATTGCGTGCCAGCTTTTGAGCATTTTGAACAGTATACAACTTAAGTCACCAGGATTTGCAGTGTATTTAATGAAGATGTTATTTAATTCTGCAAATCACAAATAATTAATTTTTAAATAATTAATTTTAATTAACATAAATATACATTTCATTTTAAAAAATTGTTGCACAATATTGAGTTTTTAGTAATTACAAAAGTTTATAATCATTTCCAGCTTTATATTCAAAGAAGAGAAATAAGAACTTCTATTATACTTCTTTGGATATCATTCTATGAAAGTATATAGATGTCTTTTTTATATAGTAATTATAAATAAATAAAATCTATATTTTTTTATATAAATAATTGAAATTATGTAGTTTCAATAATGAAGCCAATTTCCGTAAAAACTAAAATGGATATTGAATGTAGAATAACGAGAATATCAAATTAAAGATTTAATTGATTTAACTTACGATTTCAAATAATAATTTCACGTGAATGAAACGATGCTTTTAAGGTTCAGGTAAAGTCAAATGAAGTGTTTGAAATTATAAAAAACATTTTAAAATGTTAGTAATTTAAAGTTAAATGTATGTCAAAGGGAAAAAAGTTAGATTTTGTAATTGACGTTGCTGACGATAAATTTTTAAAAAACACTTTTCTGTGCACAAGTTATTTCAAAACATAATTATGTATTTTATACATAGGTTATTTAAGTGAAATTATTTGAATGAAAATTGCACAGAGAAAATAATGTATATTAAACATTTTTTATAAGATTATTTATATAATTAATTATAAATAACTTATTAAATTATGTTTATTAAATAAATAATTTATATAATAAATAGTATATAATGTATATTAATTAAAATAGTATATAATGTATATTAAACATTTTTTTATAAGATTATTTATATAGATAACTAAAGTGATTTTAAGTAAGTGAAGAAAGAAATCTTATTAAAAAATTAACAATTCTTTTGATAGAAGCTTTTTAATTTTCCTTCTTTGTTAATTTTACGTTTTTTTAATTTTATTTCTTTCAGGAATGTCAAATCAATGTCAAATATGGATTTGTATGAAATCATTTCAGAAAACTTTTAATGAATTTTTTATGAAATATAGGATGAAAAGTTCCAAAAATTATATGGAAAATGTAAAATTTGTCAATAGCCATAGATGCAAATTATTCTATTAAGTACGAAATGAAGGCAGAATGAATTTCCTTCTAAGGTCGGTCTAAAATATGTTTGCGTGCATGAAAATTATGACAAGGATTCACAACATTGCCATCACAAATTCGGTTTCTCAAAAATTTGCTGAAACTTACAAAAAATCAATAAACATTTTTTCCGATATTCAATTGTGTCATCACAAATATTGTAGCGATGATACATCTTTTTAGAATAAACAAGTCCAACAAAATTATTTTTTTAATGTTTCAACTTTAAGAATGTATGTAATTTTTAATCTGAAAAAACTATTGTTAATTGTCTTAAATTTTTTTAACGCTTTGGTACAATAATTTTTATAAAATTTAACAGAAAATCTTGTTTCTACCAGTTTGTATATTAATAAAAATACTATATGAATAAAAAAACAGGTTTTTTATGTAGCTTATTCAAGGCCATGTGCTGTATTAACCAGTGACTCTCTTTTATGCTAGACGGTTGCTGAAAATGTTTTTTGGAAAATGACAAATGGCCATCTTTCGGGAGTTTGGGATTGAAACATTTCAATCTGGTTGTTGTTTTTACTTTGGTTTTTAATCGACAAGTATGGTTGTCTAAAATTTTTCTTAGTATGCAAATTTTAGGAATTCTTATTTTAATGAATCTCGTTTTTCCTTTTTTATTTACTATTTTTAAAATATAATTATTGAAGGCTAGAAGCAATATAACATCGTATTAAAAATACATATTATAGAAATTATACAAAGTAAAATATATACAATTGATAATTAGATGAGATAAAATACACAAACACATTACTGTGATGTGCAACAATATTTCATCTTAAATTTCTATGAAATTACTTGTTTTGAGTATGACTGAAATTCGATATTTTTATTTTATTTCCCATCACAAGTGGCTTCAGTTACCATAATGTTTTACAAATTTCTGTAGAATCTTTTTTAAAAACAGCATTTATTATTCATAAGTATTTTTTACCCTTTTTAATATCTTATTTAAAAAAAAAAGATTTATAATATAAAATATAAAAAATAGATCGTACGACGTTATTAGTAGCTTGATCTACCTTGTATCACCAACTAAATTCCATTCATTGTAATTATTTTTACAAAATCATGTGGCAAAACTTTTAAAAAACTGATATTAAAAAATTTTTTGCTTAAAAAATAAGTAAAAAATATAAATTTTTATTATTCATTCCTAATAATTAATATGAATAACAATAAAATTTTAAGTTGTATGGTTTATTATTTCCCTTGTAAATTAATTTCACTTAAAATTTAAAAAATTTACTTGTAAATTTAGTTGAGATAATCATAAAACCTTAAAAAGAGTTTTATATAAGTTAAAAAAATTCCTTTGTAATGACAATATTAATTAATATTATTTAATAATTAAAAACTATATTCAGCAATTTAACTTCAAATTACTTTCAAACTACTATTTACAAAATTTGACACTCTAACAATAACATCGTTTGAAAATGAAATTTTTTTTTACTTATTTATTTATATGTTATCTGTCAGACTAACGCATGTTAAGTGAACACGGAAAGATTACAACATAAAAATTACATTAATATGAATACAGTTCGGTGTGACGTCAAAAAATTTATTAATATGTTATCAAGAATTAGAAGTGTAAACTGATACCGAAATTCGTCAAAATAATCTTTGTTTCCAAGTTTTCGTTTTCTATATCAAAAGTCAGATATATTTTTTGAATTGTATTGAACATATAAAAATAGTTCTGCAAGTTTACAAGGAGAAATTATTAATGATGCTTACATTAATTAAATGGTAAGGTATCTTAATTGTTTAATATTAAATATCTAATTTTGTGTTCAAAAATGTTTTCTTATATTTTCAGCAGTTTGATAAAATTTACCATATCTAAATAGAAAATTTCAGATATGGGAGTATGTGCTACTTATCATTTTTACAGTAGACTTCTTAATGTTTTATTTAAATTATTCAATACTTTATATTTTATAATATTTATTCTACATCAGGCAGGCAAATGGCTGAGTTCGCGTTCCTGACTCCTGGCCTACTGGTCCCTGGTTCGAATCTCGATATTAGCATGGGTGTTTCCTTTCTCTTTCTATTTATCTTTGTCCTTTGTTCTTCTGAAATAATGGGAGAATGTGGCCTACCCTATAAGAATGGATTTGTGGTGATGTGATGTGGACAATGCTATTCGTGACTCCGTGACTTGGTACACAGCTGTCCACCGAGTAACTCTAAAATAAATAGCAGTTTTCGGATTTGTTAGGGCGACGGGTCTAATCCCCAAATGTGCCCCCTCATTATTAAAAAGAATTATTCATTAATTATTTTTACTATTATTTAAATGTATTTATTACTCAATTGCATTTCGTATTTTTTATTTTTATATAAAATTTTCAAAATAGGATCACGATAATAGTTTTCAAATCCCTAAGAAATATGATGCTGGGATCATAACTGATTATTTATATTCCATTTCTTTCAAATGTGTTTTCTTGATAATACCATCACAAGCAAGATAATCAAAGTTTTAATTAATTATCAATGTTTCATAATTTTACCTTATCATTCATATATCAAATTCATATATCATTGGCAATGTGAAAACATATGATATATATATATATATATATATATATATTGAACTATATTGTCATTTCAATACTTTATATTTTTGCTTGTAGCGACACACAGGGAGTTAACATCGGCTTTTCAAAAGAAAAGTGACGTTCAGATCGATCATTGAAGAACCAAGTCTTCCGTTTTAAATTTAGTACAATCGCAGCTGAGCTCAGAAAGTCTATTCCCAAGAGTGTGTTGTTCCCTTTTGCCTGAGGGAGGGCAACAAGGTTCAAAGGAAACGTACGACCTCCAAGACGAATCTTTACTTGGGTTGTGTGAACTTCTCTCTTTATTTTACAACCGTCTGCCAAAGTCATTAGTAGAGATTTGATAGCAAAAGTTGCTCCTTGTTTCATCAGGATGTTATAGAGGGTTTCATCCGTAATTGAGTGGGTTGCAGCAGTGTCTGCGAAAGCAGTACCCATGATTCCATTAATAGTTACTCTTAGTATAGCCATTTGTGCAGGTGCAGTGGCATCCGATTGAAGAATAACACTGCTAAACGTACCAGAAATTTTCCTGTCCTGACCTTTACAAGTAAGGCATTTAGGTCTAATGAGTCCTGGACTGCCACATCCATAGCATGCGACTTCACTTGCCTCTTTCTTACCATTCCCATTTCTTTCATGTTTTCTTTCTTGAGTTGAGTGCTTAGGAAGAAACTGTTTCCTTTGATATACTGAAAGAAGGGGTTTCTTTTTATCCCATCGTAAGCATCTAGTTTTTAAGCTAAATCGAGGGGATTAGCCCAGTGGGCCCAAGAATCAATAAAATGATCCTTGACGTCTGGGGAAGTTCTTTTCTTAACCTGATCAGTTATAATTAAGCTTTTTAGTTGATCAAAAGTTGTGACTTTCATTTCTTTTATCCAACCTTCAAAATAAGAAGATAATTCAAAGTAAAAATCTCGCCATGTTGTATCAGGAATTTTTATGTTGAGAGAATAATTGTCGAAACTTATCAGCAGTAACCCTAAATCTTTTCAGGAGCATTTCTTTTACCTTATGATAATTTTGAATATCTTATTCATTCTCTCTAGCAAGCAGTTGTGCTATTTCAGTTGGCAAAAAGCCAATTAAATATGGTATCCAAGAAGACTCGGGAAGATTCATAAATTTTAAATGTCTCTCAAATATAATCAAAAATAATCCAATTTCATCTTCTTTTGGATTAAATTTAGGAATAATACGATTAAGTTAGAATTTTGGGTATTCTGAATCAGGGGTAGCTACAAGTGAGTTAGTTGCCTTTTGAGCTTCGAGGTGTAGCTTAAGCTTTTCCAGTTCATAACGACGTTCATTTTCAATTCGTATTTGTTCATCAGATTGTAATTTACGTAATCTTTCTTCTTCAATTTCCTTTTCTTTTGTTAATCTCTCATATTCTGCTTCTTTTTCTGCTTTTAAGCGATCGTCTATTATAACGCTAAGCATGTTTTTTACAAGTTCTTCGTTATAATTATCACTTTTAGTTATAAGTTCTCTAAGGTCAATTATTTTCATCTCTTCAGACACAGCGAAACCAAGCTCTGTAGCAAGAGTTCGGAGATCTTGTTTTTTAGATTTGAAATGCCATTTTTTCAGTCTTTCAATAATAGAGAATTGTATGAAAAGTGTTTAAAATTTAAAACAGTCTTAAATTTCAATATCTTAAATTATGATCTAAATATTCAGAAAATCAAATGTTACTAAAAGCAAATTCTTAACTATAAAATTCTTCAAATACTAGAAACATCAAATCAAAACACATTTAGTAATATCGCAGTATAATTAATTTAAAAATAAAATAATGTATTTCAATTATTGGAATAACAAAGAAATAATTATTATATTACTAGAAAATAGTCAGTACAACTACTAAAAAAAATATTAAAATATGGCAAACACTGAAAAAACTTCACTCTTTATCTATTACTGAAACTAAAAGTAATAATCTTAAAAATTAGGGAAAAAAATAATAATCACTTGTATTGTGAAACACAACTTTTTAAGCTAATAAAACAGTACAAATATATAGTTAGTTTTCAGAAATATTCAATTAAGATCCACAGAATATTTAAGAATACTACTCAAGTCTTTCAAATAGATTAACTATTTATTTTCATAGATCACAATCATAAATTATATGCAGTAACAAAATATTATATTATGATAAGTAATAATGCACATATTTTACAGTAAGATCAGTGCAATAATTAAAAATAAATTTCAAATAGCTTTCTTTTAAAAAATGCACAGAAATGTTTTGGTTTAGTTAATTCAATACATTTGTTTTCGGTTTAATATACTATACGTATGAAAGATATAGGAAGGTATAGATTTAATAAAATTATATAAAATTTAATAAAATTATTCAAAAGAATATCATTTAAATGCAAAATAATTAAACTAAATTATACAAACAATATTATATATCATACAATGAACACATATGACTTTATTTATTGAATAAGTTTCATTTGCACCTTATTATAATTATTATCTCTAAAATAAAATACACTTTCATACAGAAAGAAGATTCTTTTTTGAATATAATCTAGTTACGAAAAGAAAAAAAAAACTTAAAAAGTAATAAATCTGTTGCGAGTACTGAATCACATTTCTGAAAGGCAAGAAAACAAAAAACGCTCGTATACTCAGCGATGGTAGTCTGGGTGACAAACTTATTTTCGAACAGTTTTACGAATTTCGTTAATAAGACCTAATTATACTTTCATTATTCAAAATAAATGATTAAATTATATAACTACTCAAACATATTAAGCTTTTCACAATTTGATAAAAAACTGTTGCAAAATTACCATAAAATCGAAACGAATAGAACAAGAAATCCAAACCAATTGAGACATATTAGCAAAATATATTCTGCTGCTCGAAATGATTATTTTTAAGCTTGGATAAGCCACAATCAATAAATATATAATTGTTTAGTTAACTGAGAATTTAAACTCTATGAGTTTGGATAAACTCATTAATTCCGACGATTTAAAAAAAAAAAAACACTTATCGTTTCTTGGAAATCGGAAGCAAGTTTTGGCGCCACTTTCACCAAAACCACGTTGGGCGCCACTTTCACCTTCTGTGGGATAAATGTAAGGAATGATCTACACCACGGCTAGCTTTAAATATTATTTTTATTATTTATCAACATCATATTCCACAGAGTGAAAAATAACACACACACAATATATAATATAAAAACAAACATAACCTAAGAACTAAACAATTCTTAACGACATCTACGAGCAGCAGCAGTCTCTCTAGTGCTCAAACTCAGAACATTCTTTTTCAGTTCGTTTTTCCACGTTAAGGTCGTTGTTCTGTTACAATATGAGATATATATTGAACTATATTGTCATTTCAATGTATTTGGATTAAACAAAATTATTAGGCAGTGACTATTAATCCTATTTACATTTTAATTAAATAAATTTTTAGTTTAAAATTTCAAAGGTTTTATTACATATAATAATTAAATTTCAATTTAAAAATAAAATTTATATGGTTTATTTTCTTAATAATATAGGCTATATTCCAAGAATGTTAACAACCGAATGCATGTTAGTTCTCGTAATTACAGAAAGGAAACAAATTAATTAAACATCGAATAAAATTTCGAGGTGATAAAAATTACAAAATCATGAAAGTAAGACATAAATACCTTTGTCTTACTTCCTTTACTTATAAATTTAAATAACTATACAATGATCTAAACATATATTTAATACTTGATCACAATTGGAAATTACATTTAGAGCTATTTTTGCATATATAGTTTCGACTTTACTTAGTAAAGAGCTCCAATTTTATTCACACGCTAATTATAAATTAATATTATATATAAATTATACTCATAAGCTTTACACGAAAATAGAATTATGTAATTATTAGTTAAATGATTAAGCAAAAGGTGTTTGGGTTCTATTCAATGACAGAACTTGAGTGTAGATGTCATTAATAAATGATTTTTATCTTTATGTGTTTGTCGCAATTGATGCTTATAAAGTTTTGAAAGATTATCAAGATAATCTTTACTTTTTTAAAATAAATTATATAAATAGGTGCATTTTAATGTCAAATATTTAAATTTATCTAACAATTTTTATACCTTTAAATTAAAGTATGAAAACTGACTTATAATTTAAAATTATATATTTATGCATGAGTTATAAAAGCCACATTTTTCAATTTCTTATATTGAATATGTTCTAATATTCAATGAAGTATACATTCCCATTTTTAAAAAATCGTTTCACCCCGGTGTTGCTTGATTGTTTTTCCATAAATTTTGCACTAGAATCGTCAAATTAATTTATCACTGGTGGATGTATAAAATATTAGCATGATTTGTCAAGTGAGCTTCATTAATATGCAATCAATAGCAATTTTATTTATTTAATAATTTGAGATTATATTAAACGAGTTTTATTATATCAACCTTTATTATTTATATTCCATAAAATAAATTTTATTTCGTTATTCAAAGTATTTAATTTATTTTGTTACTAGAATCATAATTTTTATATTATAAAAATAAGTAATTTTAATGTAGATCATTTAAATGTATTGAAGATATTTTAATGTTTTTGTCGTAAAATATTGTCATTTGATTTATTATTTAAATACATTGTAATTACATAATTATACATAATTAAAAATCATTGGCGCAATTTATTTTCTTTAATACATTTAAATATTTTGTGAAGCATAAAACTAGAATGTTTCAACTATTCTTGTAAACTATGAGAAAATGTCCTTCTAGATTAATTTTTCAGCTCAAAGATTTCTATAAATGCAATTTTTTTTCATTCTTTTCCGTTTTATTCTCCCTTTTTTGGGCTATTTCGAGGATACTTTCATTTTTCTTTACTTTTTAAACCCGTAAAATTCTACCAGTAAAAAGTTTAATATTGTAAAGTTACAATGATAAATGTATTCAGAAACCTATACAGATGGAAATTCACACACACACGCATTTGGTTTTGCAAATCGGTAATGAAATTGATTGGAATGATAGTTTTCATCATCAAGAGGTTCTTTTTTTTTCTAATGGCGGGCACCATTGAGTAAATAGGTAACATTAGCCCATTTGCCGCAACAAGGCTGGAAACTACTACTCATTTTCTCGTTACCCGGTGCGCATCTGTGAACCATGTCACTGATGTACGAGTAGTATCGCCCACGCCCCACCACCACAAACCCATTGATAGGGCGGGCCACATTCATTCATCAGCTGAGGAAAGGACAAGAAACACACACAGAGAGAGAAAGAGAAAGTTCATCCATGCCCGAGATGGGTCTCGAACCCAGGTGCTCCCCATCCGTAGCCAGTTACGTTAACCACTAGACAGGTTAGGCCTCATCAAGATTTATTTTCAATTTTAATTGCTTGCAAAATATCATTTTATAAAAGCAATAATCTGGACGAATAAAACATTCTTTTTTTCAGTTCAAAATTCGGATGCTTTTTAATATATCTGCAATTTTTGAAACATTGCTTTCAAGGGAAATTTCTCGCAATTATAAATTACTTTAAAATTTCAAAATGCAAATAAATGTCGTATTAAAATTTCTGATTATTGAATAAATCATTTTGCATATTTATCAAATATCTGTTGAAAAATTCTTAGTTTAAAATTTCAAAACTGATAACAACTACGCGTATATCTGCTTCCGAAAATAGTTCATAAGGAATGAAAGTTTAAATTGCATTCAACCGTCTGATTAAAGCATGTAACACGTAAACTTGGAAGATAATAGCAATAAGGAATAAGTTTTAGTTGAACACAATTTCAATTTAAGAAACTGTTCAATGGCATATTCTAAATTTTGATCTTTATATACGTAGCTATCACTGGCGCAAAGTCCTCTCCTTTGTATGAAAACGAAACCCAAATATTTTCTCTTGTATTTATGATTGTCATAAATTGTTTTAAAATTTCAAAGTTTTGTAGTTTCTTAAATATTTTGTTTGATGTTAATTCACACGTTAAATTTTTTTTGTAAATATTTCTAGATTGTTACCAGTTTACGCATAATAAAATGTGCCTTATATTTGGAATTTTAGTTTTAATTTGTACTGTGGTTCGTCTTTTCATTATTGAATTCATAAAGCGGTTCTCCAATTTCATGTATGGAGAGACTGCATTGTTTATAAAAAAAGTTTAAGAAATTAAAAATTATATGCGTATCTTAATGGATATTAGTTCTAAAACTTTTACGAAAATAGAAAATTATTTTGAATATGTTGCTTACGGTTGGTTCTTTTTCTCTGGTTGTCTTATCTTATTGTAGGACGTTTGGTTCTCTCACAATCCCTGATTTTCTTTTGGTATTGTATAGCATAGAGTGTTTATAAATAGCTAAGTTACACCCACTATTCTGCCATATTTTAAACATTAATTTAAGTCTATTTTACATTTAATCAATTAACCATTTCTACTTGTGTTAATGTCACATAAATTGTTTTAAAATTTCTAATTTTGTAATTTGTTAAATATATTGTGCTTAATGTTAATTCAAACATTAAAAGTCTACAAATATTTTTAGATTTTCACCAGTTTACACCAATTAAAATGTGCTATATATTTAAAAAATTTTTAAGCTGTTGGGATAATATACAATTAATAGAATCGATATTTTATAACATTGATATGATATATAGCATCGATACGGATATTATGGTCTTTGAAAGCTAAAATGCTGATGTCAGAAATGATTTCGTAGAAAATCTTGTTTTTGAATTTTTTTTTTTCGTTACTTTTCATTTGCTTAGTTGAAAAAGAAATGATATGGCATTTAATATGTCGAAAACATAAGATTTGAATCGATGTTTTGAAAACCGGATTACTACTTTCCTCCTGCTGCCTTTCCCCGCCGATGGCCGAGGACGGCGGCGCTGCCGACCGACCCCCGAACGGTCTCCGACCTCATTCACCGGACTCAGACGGCAACGATTTGGATACTTCGACTATGCCTAGTGAAAGTGGATATAACCAAATGGATATGACTGTGGATTCTATACAAAGTGCCTCACCAGGATTACCTGTAAACATCCATGACTTAAGTAGATTTCCTCCTCTGGAGAATAGTGCCGCCGATGTTAACCCTAGAGGAGTACACGTGCGTGCGTTGCCCGGCCCAAAAAGCCCTTCTCAGGGCCATCAAGTGTGCTTAATTTCAAATAATAGTATAGTGCCAACTAAGATAGGACCACCTGCCATCAAATCCCTTGTGCCAAAACTAGACGAATATTTGTATATTGATCCAGCAATTCCGATCACCAAGATATCCAGATGTGAATACCTCAGAGAGCTAATCAAAAACAGTGAACTTCTGGAGGCATTTGCTACAACGCAAAAACGAGTGATGGAAACCATTGAATCTATGACTCCTGAGTATAATACCGACTCTAGCTGGATTTTTACGAACCAACTTTACCAACATGCATTCAACTACAGCCAACAGTTAAGGGGTAAGTACTCCCAATTGGGATACTGTTACATATCTAATTGTAATTTGCATGGTGATGGAAATGTATCTAAAAATAATATTAATAATTCTGATAAAAACAAATGGCCATAATGCCATCCCTGTTTCAAGACAGGCAACCTCAGACATGGGTCTTGCCACAATTGCTAAAAATAAACATTCCATTAAAAAAAATAGTAGTAAAAACAGTAAGAGTAAAAAATTACATAATTTTTCTAATGTCAAAAATATTCATCCCATTGCCAAAATTAATATCAATACTAATGTAAACTCCTCCGATTCTGAGGATATTGATAACAGTATACTTAGTAAAAATGTATCAAGTGTTGTAAATAATAATAACAAAACTGAATATAATGAAAATAATGTTAGTAATACTTGTAATGAAAATGTATTTCCTATGTCTATTCCTATTGATTCTGATGTTAATGTACCTGCCAATGCTATCTATTATCCACAATATGCGAATATTGAAACTACAAAAACAGATACCACACCAAGCACCCATGACGTTTGCTGTCCAGGCCTGTGCATGGATTTGAGTCGATCTCACATCTTAAAAAGAAGTAACATATCTGATACAGATGAGGATGGCTTTACTAAACCAAAAAGAACGGCAATCGTAAAACAGTCCCCACAACAAATTCCTGTTAAAGTAAACAACAAATTTGACAGCTTAAATATCAACCTGGTCAACAACTCACAAGGAAACCCCATTCCTAACAACAATCAACCCCCCAATGCCAACCCTTCTAAATCCAACCCTAAAATACCCTACATCCTTGTTAAATTTGAGAACTTTAATGACACAATTAAGCACCTAAAAACAAATTTTGATAATAATGTTTCAGCCAAATTAAGCGGCGAATATCTCAAAGTATTCCCCTCCTCTATAGACGCACACAGAACCATTACTAAATACCTAACCGAAAACAACATAGAATGCTTAACATTTAAAACTGGTAATGAAAAACCAATCAAAGCAATCTTGAAAGGCATACCCCCAGTAACACCCCCAGAACTTGTTAAGGAAGAGCTAGAAGACCGGGGATTTGTGGTCGAAAACGTTGTAGTAATGAAAAAACAACGCAGACTTGAACCCATAGCCTGCTTCCTAGTCACACTTTCCCCCAATGAAATTGCACCAAAAATTTTTGAAATCAAAGACATTTTAAATCTAATAATAACAGTTGAAAAATATGTTAACAAAAAACCTATTCAATGTTACAACTGCCAAGGCTACGGTCATAACTCCTCGGTCTGCTTTCTTAAACCAAACTGTGTAAAGTGCGGTGCCAGACACATGTCAAGAGAATGCCCCCCATGGAAAAATGGAAGTCCCCAAATGTTGTAATTGCGGGCAAAATCACACAGCATCATACGGAGGGTGCCCTAAAAATCCTATTAATAAAAATAAAAAAAATCCCTCTAACACCAATATTAAAACTAACTTAGTAAAACCTAATATATCATTTGCCAACATAACGAAAACAAACATCTCTCAGGACAAGGTAACAACCCAAACTCAACAAACTCCCTCCCTAAGTCAACTACCCCCTCAGGACTTTAGCGGAATCCAAAACTTCCAAGAAATTATGAAACTCATTAAGCAAATAAATATTATACTACAAGCATTCCCAACCCTGCATTAAATTGTCCCACTTCTGGAAAAAACTCCGCATCCTATAGAAAAGATGCACCTTTTATTTAAAGCATTAAGTGTAAACAACCAAGAAAATAATGAATAGCAAACTCATAAAAAATTTAAAATTAATGTATTGGAACTCCAACGGAGTCATCAACAAAATTACTGAATCGAAATATTTTATTGCAGTACAAAATCCAGATATTGTTCTCCTCCAAGAAACTAAGCTATCCCACGAAAAAAATTTCAAAATATAAAATTACAACGTGTACAGGAACGATAGAAACAATGGAAAAGGTGGTACTGCTATTCTAATTAAATCAAAAATCCCGCACTCTCCTATTCATTACTTCAGGAACGAACTAATTCGTAAAAACTTAGCCTTTCCAACAGTCACACAATACATTAAATATTTGGCTTTCAGATTCTATGATAAATTACAAAACATCGGCAATATTGAAATCCAAGCCCTGGACAATTACAGCCCATACGACCTTAAAAACTTCCACAGGCCTAGATCCGTACTGAGGCTTTCCCCTAAATTCTAAATTTTCACTTTTCTCCACCACCTTATTTAATTCTTCAATTTACTCTTTTTGCGAATTTGTAAATGCCACCACCTCGTGGACCTAGC
>JAPDSC010154868.1:0-12512 GCA_026290005.1 Latrodectus geometricus
TGTAGTCAATGCTTGTCAATTTTGAATGAGAAATCAATCTTATTTATATAAAAAGTAAGTCCTAAATTATACAATTAATCATGGATAAAGTAAAATCTTGTCAAGTATAAGATTTTACAAATTACTGAATATTTAAAAACTCGTTTGAAAGAATTCTTATCTTAATACATTTTCATTTTTGAAAATGTATTTAGTAGATGAAAATATTAGTAATTAAGAAATTGTTAGTAAAATAAATTATTAAATGGTTTTCATAAATTAGATACCCAAATTCACAAAACTTAAGGAAAATTTTAAGTTTGACTATTCAAATCTTAATGATTTTTCCTTTTTAATGATTTTGAATGGGAAATCAACGATCAACAATAACTTGTAAAGCCATAGTTGATTTTTGTTTCAAAAATATATTTTTATTGCGTACAATATTCAGTTTTATTGGATTTAATTTTATTCATTTTAAATTTTTATTGCATAAAATGCAAGCAATCTGTGTTGTCAAACACTGGGCACTTTTCTAATTATTAAAAATATTGAATATGCTGTAAAATCACTTTTATGTTAAATACATAATATATAGGCTGAATTTGCAATTAACTAGCTCTATAGCTTTCAATTCAAGAGTTCCATTTCCATCACGAAATGTAAACGTGATTTATAATATACTTCAAACTTGGTCCGTGTCCAATTATCCCTCTTATGCTAAAGTGATTAACAAAAAATCAAACAACTCATAATACAGATTTTCATTTTAAATTGAATTAAGAGAATCTTAAACTTTAGTTGTTAAAAGATTCTTGAATTCACAATTGAGATCCTTAATAAAAAAAAAAAAAACTTCAAAATTTCCCATCAAAAAATATCAAACTTATATACCTTTTTATTTTATGTTTTGTAACAATTTCGATGTATTTCTAGTCAAAGATAAGTTTTATTTCCAGATAAATGGGTTTTTGGTTCACGAGTTCGAATTTTGTCTTAGACGTTGTAGAGCTTGAAATATGTTACATCAAAACCTTTTAGAAAAGTGCTCTCTACAAGATAAACCAGACTTGTGTGCCGCTTAAAATATGCTTTAGCCCCCGAATGCAACATGCCACTACCACTTTTGAAAATGCCTCTAAATAGGCTTATTAAAATCGGAGAGGTAAAACTGACAACGGTTCCCATTTGTCACATGCTTTTGCACTTGCATTCGGGAAAAATGAGTAAAGTTCATTTTTTTAATTATTCTAATGGTCCCCCGCAACGAAAAAATCCACATTTCGGTTTTGGGCACTTTTTCTTACATTTTTCAATAATTCTTCGATAAATGAAATTGTAAACATTGCATAAAATGCAAGAATCAGAACTTTCAACTACGAAGTTTTCTAATCATTGAAATTATTAAGTATGCTTTAAGATTACTTTTATGTTAAATATTTAGTATATAGGCGAGCATTCAATTCAAAAGTTCAAGGGTTCCATTCCCATCTCGAATGTAAATGTGATTCGGGTTAGACTATCCTTTAGGGTGCCCCTTTGATTCTCGCCAAGTTTTGATCGCAAAGCTGGGCAAAAGACTCTTGTTCTGATTGGTTTAGATCTAGTTGAAGCACTTGTTTGCACTGTAATCGGCCCGAACAGGAATGGCGCCTAAAAAAAATCACCAAATTCGCCAAAGGACACCCTAAAGATTCCCGTGATTTACCGTAATTCGCTATCTGTTTCAAACTTGATTCATGACCACGGTTAGCTCTAGCATGCTAGAAATAACCGCTAAGTTATTTAAAAAAAAACCCAATTATTCTCAATATAATTTTTCATTTAAAATCTACCTCAATTTCAAAAATAAGTGAATCTTAATCCTTGATTTTAAAAAAGCTTCTTGAATTTAAAATTGAGATTCTTAATAATTTATCTTCTTCAAATTAATATCTCCATTTTGCAGCCAATTCGATTTATTTCAGGTTAAAGATATAAACTGCATTTCCAGATAAACAGTGATTTTTAGTTCATAAGTTCGAATCCTGCCTTAGACGTGTGTAGTGGTTTTTAACCCATTTCCAGCTTCATTGCACTAGTATTTAATAGTGAAAAGTGGTTTTAGTGTGATAAAACAATTACTCAATCCTGTCAAATCAGCCCTTGTATGAAAAATGCCTTACGGTTTACAAGCACATCTAACCATAGACAAACAGTACTTAATAGTAAATGTTTTTCTTGTATTATTGATAAAAAAAAAAAAAATTAATTTCACCATGTTGTATCATAAAAAAATCTTAGTGATTATGAACATAATATTTTTAAAGGTTACCCATTGATATTGATTTACACCGACGGGAAACTTAATTGACCAAGTCGAAGTAGCACTTGAAGGGTTCTATCCTACGGTTCATCAATTCGCGGGTTCAATACCCACTTCGTGCGTGGATGTCCATTTTTATATTTTAAATACCAATTTTTTTTAACATAAAACGATTTGGTAAATGAACAATTTCATCTTAATCATTTTGCTTTTTTTTTATCAGCAATTGATTTCACCCATTTTGCTTAGTAAAATTTTTATATTTTAAAATATTATATAATTGTATAGCACACAAATAATTTTATTGTTTTAATATATGTTCATTATAAATTTTACTTGTTCATTGTTCTCAGTGATTCAAATTATCTTTTAAACTAGTTTCCGGATAAATAGCCTTCTCTCATATTAAAAAGTAACCGTTAAATGGCGGACAAACCAAAGCAATGAATTATAAAATGATTCGAATTTTCATTTTTTTAAATTTTCAACGATAAATTATATTTATCATTCAGGAGTTAAACTATATAGTCTTTCTCTCTATTTTTGACTGAAAATTCCTGCACTGAATCTTATTTTTAATTTTTTTTTGTAGCGCCAAATCTTTTAATTATTTCGAAGCTTAGTGGTACACACACAAAAAAAAAAGATTAGAAGAGTTTGTACTTATATTGCACTATAGTTTAGGATAATCATTTTGAATATAAAACAAAATAATATCTGTAATACAAAAACAGTGCGTTTAATTAATTACAATGTAATAATAAGGATACTTTTAATGAGAAATGTGAGCTTGATGTCTTTTGATCATTTCATTTATATAGGGTAATAAAATTGACAATGAAATCATCATACAGTCTCCTTTTTCTTTTTATGTTATGAATACTGAAAATCGGAATTCACACAAATAAGATATAGAAAATTGTAATGGTAAATCATTAGAAACTTCTTCACGTGGAGCAAATATTTCACTTTATGAAAGGTCACTGTGATCGAAAATAAAAACAGCTTTTAACTGCAAAAAATAGGATACTATCTGTAAAGTTTAGTTTTTTCTACCGTGTACTTTTCTTCGATTTATAGTTTACTCGTAATATAATGCTTTATAATAAATTTTTGCGGCGCACTTTAAGAATTAGGTGGTACACAAGTGCCATGGAATAATAGTCGAGAATACCTGATATTGTGTATGCCATAATATAAAATATAGTTTTTATATACAAAATATATTTTTTATTTGGACTATATTTGTGACTATCTTTAATTATTTTGGACATACATATTGACTTATTTATTAGGAATATGTTGTCCCAATAGAGAATATAATTTATAATATAGTCAAGAGTAGCATTTTTTCCCCAACGTCTCTAATTTTTTAAATTTCCTTAAAATAAATATGTGAAAATATTTAACTTGTGAATATATTTCAACTCTATAAGTGTTTCTACATTTGACAAATACTTCAGAAACACAGAAAATATTTCAGAACGAAGTATTATAACAACTTTAACATTTAACAAAAATTCTAGTAGCAAGAAAGACATTTGGAAATGGTACTTTAGCTGCTATTAAATAAGGTATTGATATGCTGCATTCCAGAATTAAATCTTAGTAAATTCTGTCTTTATGTAAATATTTGTGAATGGTCCTGCGATGTGCTGCTCTTGTGTGGTTAATGTAGTAAATTATTTTCAGAAATGTCATTGTTTTTATTCCTAAAGTGTTTACAGTATTTAAATACGTTTATTCCGCTTTCTCTAGTAGTAAAAGGAGTCGTGAGTTCAAAAATTTAATTCAATCTAGATTAAATCTCTATTCTGGTTAGGAATTTTATCAGGTCTAATATCCTCCATTGGTATGGTATGAAGGTTCCTGTTCAAGATCCAAGACCATATGATAGTGTTTAAAAATTTCGAGACTACTACTACCCATGGAGGTTTCTTTGTATTGATTTCAAATCAAGCCTAAAAATAGCTCTATTCGGATGTAAATATTGCAAGCAGGCAGCATAATGGTTAGCCTTTGGTTCGACAATTCGTGAGTTCGAGTCCCATCTTTGGCATGAATGTTTGTAGAGGGTTAGAAACTTGTGGACTCGATTTAATGAGATTAAGAGAGCGGAAAATTACTACTTAATGACAAACAACTATCTAAGTAAACATTAAGGAATATGATTTTTGGGCTTTCGATTCAACAGTTTGGATGTTTGTAGGGTAAAGAACCCCCTTTTAAATTGTATGTCTGGGTCTAAGTCCACTCGTACAAAAAATTACTATTGAGTGACAAACCAAAAATATTTTCTGCTATTTAAATTGCTGTGTGATTGCTTTTAGGCAATGTTATTGGAGATTAAGACAAATATTTATAAAAATCATGATATAAGAATAAATATGAGGTTAAAATTTAATACATCTGCACTTTTCCATTTTATGCTTCTAGTTCAAAATATTAATATAAAAGTATAAACATAAAACTCTAAAATTCAATATGTCGCTTATTTTACTGTTTTCTTAAATATTTTTAATAATTTTTTTCTACAATATATTTAAGTTTTTCTTAATTTCTTTTCTATAAAATGTTCCCCCCCCCCGCTTTACAAAAGTAAAATCTGAAACCTATTATCCTACAAATTATTTATGGTAAGAAATACTAATATGGGAAGTAAAGATCCAGTGATTTCTTTTCTTGACCTTTTTAAGTAGTTTATTTTTGGAGTCACTTTTGGCTATTTATGTAATTTGGTGATATTTTTGGCTTTTCTTTTAGTTGACTATTTTTATACCCAGTCATTTATTTAAGCATACTTGAACAAATGATGCACATTGGGCGAAATATTGTTGCTGATGTGGTTTGAAATTGATAAACTTTATCCGTCTTGAGAAGATGCCTTTTAAATTATTTTTTTTAGGCTATTTAAATATTTAAAATTAAAAAACTATTTTCTGAAAAGAAAAAATGGATATAAATTGTAAATAAAATTCTTACTAACAAATATACACGACGTCTTCTATCAACCAAAGCGCTTCTAATATTCAAACATGCTTCAACAAAATTTCTGAATACATTGCATAAAGATTGATACTTGCAAATCTTCAATTAATCCTTGTATTTTTCGTCGGTTTTGATAAAAAAAAAAAAATGAATGGCTTACAAATGCAAAACACTACTGATACGAGTTTAGTTGTCTTTTCGTGAAAAGTGTGAGGGGTTTGTGCAGCAGGTATTCATTTACAAATTGAGTCAGTGCTTTTGTCTAAAAGGTCCACGTCTTCAGCAAGATCGTTATGGCGACCAGACGCATCTTTCCTCGGTGTTGCTTACAAACCCAGACAAAAACTTATTTGACTGAGGGCAAACAGAAGCTCTCCTTATTGTGCTCGCAGACAGTTTATTAGGTGTGCTGATGCCAGACTTGGAGGTAAATTTTTAGATTTTTTGGCTATTTGGGAAAGTCTAATAAGCGTCTGGTTTTATTTTGAAATAGTATTAATTGAAATCTAATTGTTAAGAAAATTAATTTCATGAAGAAAGCCATTTGAGTTTGAATCCATATTTAGTACTTTGTCTTAAGTTTTCAGTTTTGAGTAATTAATTTAAATGAGATAAAATCCAAAATTATTTAATTGAAAACTTGATCAACATTTTTTATATTTTTATATAATTATTAAAAAAGTTAATGTAAAAACTTTTTATTTTTTGAAAAAAAAGTTAGCTGAACATCCTCAATTGCACGTAGTAATTTACCGGAAATTAAGTTTTCTTTAATAAATTTAGCCATAAAACTTTCAATGCTCGATCAACAAATTTCCATCACTAAATGAAATCTTTATTCCATCTGGCCAAACTTTTAAGCTGATTGGATAGCGCTCTTGCCTTCAGTTCAACAGTTTGGGAATTCGAATCTCACCTTGGGCAAGGATGTTTGTAATGGTACAGAAACCACTTTAAGCTGTAGGCCTTAATTATAATTATCCATCGTGTGCGAAAAAAAAAGTCGTTGAGTGACAAGCAAACCAAATCTTATTCTGTCTGTCCATTGCGAATTTTTATCGGGATAATTTATAAAAGCTGAATGAAGTAATTTATAATCGAATTTTAGTCTTTCGCTATATATCTTAAACGTGGTCTGTTATCTCAAAATATTCATAATAGCAAAAGTTCATTTAAGCCGTTATGAACACTGACTTGTACTTTTTTAAAGTTTATTCTGCGATGCATACCGTTTCGGAGCTTTGATCACTTCAAGAACGAAGGTTTGCTCTTTCCCTCTTTTTAAAATTGTCAGCTATACAAAACAACTGAGATTAAAGGAAAAATATGTACGTCAACACATCCTCTCTTTCTATGTTTCCACTGCATAATATTTAAAAAAAATATATTCTTCAATTTTCGACAAGTAACGTCTTTATCCAATGCAGTGAGCATGTTTTCGATTTTTCTAATACATCACCGATCGAAAAGCGCTAGAACATTGCTTAAAAGAGTCTCAAGTCCAATATTTGATAAATTCGTGACTAAAAGAAATTTTCAAACGTTCTACGCTATTCGATTTCTTTTTTGCTGATCTATTGACGAGGTCGATTTTATGGTAAAAAGCACCGTTTTAAATAAAAGTAAGCAAATAGTAAATAATAAAATAGTAAATATTGTCATTTTTTACCAATTAAATTCTCCCCCCCCCCAAATCTAAGCGCATGTTTTCTAGTTGAAGGCACATTTGGTGACAGCTGGCGGGTTTTGTTCGCCAGTATAATATTTAGAACACATGGTTACAAACGAAGTGAAATGCTTTCTTCCTTTTTAGAAAGAAATTCTTAAAATATGACGTTAGAAAGACTTAAAATTGAAATAAAATTCACTAAAAATGAAGTGTGTCTGTAACTGTATCCCTCGAAGTGGAAGTACAAGTCTTGATTTGTAGAACTAGAAACTACAACGCTTTGAATACTTTATAAAAGCAGATTTCCGGAGGTTGTAAAGTTTTTAATTGTTTTTTGTAAGGGTAATGTTTTTAAATAAAATTGTTGATATTCATACACGAACACAGTAGAATTAATATTTGAAAAGCGTTTATGAAATATTTTAATGGGATATTTCCATATCTCTAGCCAAAATGAAACATCGAAATAATTTACAGAATAAAATCTATTTAAGAAGTAAGATACAGGTCAGATCTCTGAAATTTTTAAGGTGTACTTTTAACAGCCACAAAATATATAAAACATACTAAAAATATTGTTTATAATGAAACTGTTTTCGTTACAGTTTTAGAATTCTTTTTTTAACCATAAAGTTGTTGTTTCTTTCGTTACAGTTGAGATTATGTGTACGTCACTTTATTTTACTTATAATTGGCCTGTGAGTTAAAAAATAATCGTTTTTACCAATAATGTTGAATATAGAATTGTCCACCCATCAAAAACAAGTCATAATTGTCAGTGGGATGAGCTCTTCAGGGAGCAGTTGGAAATAAAAATGCTGGCATATATCTTAGTAGGATGGGTTATTTTATATATTATTGGAGATTTCTCTCTTGATACCGCTATTAAAAAATACTTATTAATCATTAAGTAAACATAAATTTATTTCATGTAGCATGTAGAGCACATTAACTATTAATATTTTATTGTTTATGCAAGCAATAAATAAATCATAACATCCACTTTATGGTTAGTTTAAATCTGCAAGGACGATTTAAATGTTTTTTGTTTGTTTTCGATACTTAAAGACAATGGAGTCCACTGCAGAACTAACAGAGAACTTTGTAGGAATGTGCTAAGTGCATATTTCATTTCTTAAGAAACGCAATAGCAGTTTTAAAATTTGATTGGAGGCTTTGCTTTGATAGAAATTCACTTTTAATATTACTATAGCTTCTTATTAATATAAAGTTCTATGAATAACTAGTTTCAATTTGGATTTGCAAGAAGAAAACTCTGATATTTCTTAGGCTGATATGGTAGCCAATGGTTAGCGCTATTGTCTTTGATTCAATAGTTCGTGGGTTCGTATCCCACCACCGTTTCAAATACACTACCAATCTTGAATTGGGCTTGAATGCTTTGTAGTGGTTCAGAATCCACTTTAAATCGTGTGTCGTGGTCTAACTAGCCCTCGTGTATCAATAAATGACCGAAATATAAATGAGAAGCAAAAGTTAAATTATAACTTTATTGAAACAAATATATAAAGATTTCATTTATATAATGTTAAAAGACAAAATTTGACGACATGTTTTTGGTGAAATTGTTGATTAAGTAATATGCGTAAATATCATTATATATCGTGTATTAATTTGTTTGAAATAATAGATATTATTTTTTGGGAACAGATGTTATGCGCATAATCCCTTCAGAGCGATTTAATTAGCGATAGATAAAGTTATCGTACTTATACATTCACTCATAAAAACTTATTTTAAACTCATAAGAGAAAAATGGTTATAAATGTCACCTGATGCTGTTTAATAACAGAAATAAAATTCGAACGAGGAAGAAAACGCAAATTTTTACATTTAACAATAAATTAATATATTTTTGAAACGTAAATAAATGAAAATGACCTTACAACCTTGATAGAAATATTCACTGATCTGAAAAATCGACTTTTTCTTGCCTTAGATTCGAACCCTCGAATTGTTGAATCTAACTATGGATCCTGGACTAATTAGCTATAGAGTGCAAAAAATAACAATTGACCTATAATTTCGCTTAAACTGTTAATGATAATTTTGATTAAATGAGAAATATCTACTAAAATAATATGAAAATACTATTTTGCAACCGAGGTTGCCAAAATGGAACATGTTAAAGCATTCTACAGCAATTAAAATCCTAGGTGAAAAGAAAAATGCAATTAAAAAAGAAAATCGCGCCAAAGGGATTATATAACATTTAGTTTTGAGTTCTTGTAGATGAAACAAAGCTCTATCATGACATTATATATATATATATATATATATATATATATATATATATATATTTATATATATATATATATATAAATATTAAGGCTTTCAATTAATTTTTGATGTAAAATGTTTTCTGCATTTGCTAACGATTTCCCTTTAACAACACGCAACTTTTTAGAATTTACACGTGTGGTTTCCTGTCGGTGTAGACTTATTGATTGGCAGTTTGATTGATGGTGTTGCTTATTTAAAATGTTAGTAATTACCTTTCACTTACCGATTTTTATAAATAATGAAATAAAAGTGTTTTTTGGAAATTCAGAAAGGGAGCCAAAAATCTACGGCTTGTTTATGTACAACATGTTGAATAGAAAAAAAGCATCTTAATTGATTATTACAATCGCTTAAAAAACGTTCTGTATATTTTCATTCATCTTAAATGCATGTTTTGTTTTTAAGATATTCCTCGTGGCTAAAATTTCGTTGAAATTGATGTATAAAATATCAAATTTTCATTAGTATTTAATATTGAATGTTATACGGTAATATAAAATTTTATTGGATAAACATTAATCAGTAAAAGTTCTCAACAAATTAGAAAATAAAATCGCACTTAAATATTTTCGAAATAAAAATAAATTGAAAGTTGAAATTCACAAGCATAAAAATATTTTTTTGATTTTATATTTCAAATAGTTTGGCTGTATGAAGCGAATAGAATTTGATTCGCCAAAGTAAATTAAGTTGGAATGTTTTTAAAATCATCTGCAAAGATAATATTATCTTCAAAACTTTTCTCGTTAAAGTTTTATTGGGAAAAATTTAGAATTTCATTATAGTCTGGGAGCAGGAAAAAAAAACTTTCAACATGAAAACATCTATGTTTTAACTCTGGATAATAAGGCAAGCAGTTATCTCGGGTTCGTATATATTGCAATTAATTATTGTCCCGAGAAAACTCGGGTGAAGCAAAATTTGTCAGTAGGATTTGTTTTATCACGTTTTTACTCGGCCTGGAGGAAATGAAAGGAAATATTCTGTTTTAACATGAATTTGCCTTTTCTTTAATTTCGCGGTTCTTTTCCGGGATTGGCCCCATGTTTCTCTATGGTATAGGATACGACGGCTTGTGGATCAGTAATGTACAAAGGAGGATAGTTGTGTTGAAAAAAAAAGTAAAATAATGGTGATGCCGTAAGAAATGAGACCAGATACCAGCGTACGGAATGTCAGGTATCACTTTGTGTTTCCCATGTTTCAAAAACAATCATACAAAGACAAATATTTAACTTTTTGTCCGAGATAACTCGGGATTGTAAACTAATATTAAAACTACATGCTTTTACACCAGTGAAAAATTAAAAATTCAACTTAAAACCTACATTTTGTTTTGTTTGATTTCCTTATATTTAGCAATAAAATAAAAAAGTGATTTTTTGCAATTTTTTCAAAAAAATTTGTAAGGGAAGTGGTTAAAAGAGGGATGTATTACTAGTAAATTATTGAATTCTAAAATGGGCATATCAAATAATCATTTCGTTATTGTATTTAAATAAATGTCACAACATATAATTTTTATTTCATTCGTAAGATCAAATATATAGTACTGACAAAGATTATATTGTATAAGACTGCGTTCTTAATCGGACAAAACACCAGTTTTCGAATTTCATGGTTTTGGTACTTGTTGCCAAAAGGGATCTTGCGAACAGAAAAAGAGATCTGTTTCCATCAACAAGTACTTGTTTTATGCGGAATAGAAAGTCTAACACCTGAAGTCCGTAGAAAGAAATTACAACATCCGCTGCTTGCTTAGCTGTCAGCCGAAAGGTTAACGATCTGGCTTTCAGTTTAACAATTCATAGGTTCGAATATCACTTGTACATGGATGTTTGTAATGGATAAATACCATTTTAACTATATCCCAGTCTTATTAGCCCCAATGCGCAATAAAGGATTATTGATTTGTCCATCAATAATCTCCCACGTACTGTAGGACACGCCATTTTTCCTGTAGGACTTCTTGCCTACGGTTTGTGGATTCGAATCCCACCTTGGACTGGGATGTTTGTAGTGGTTTGTAATCCACTTTAAGCCGTAGGTCTAACTCTAATTGGCCTATGTGTGCAGAAATCACCGTTGAGTGACAAAACAAGCCTCGCCTTTCGGAAGGAGTGATCATGTCTTGGAATAGCTTTATGAAATTGACATTCCAGGCGCAATTTTTTTTTGAATGTGTGCTTGGAATGATGTTGTGCAGGAAAAAAAAAAGAAAAATATTTAAATCATTTTGACATGACTGCGTTATTTAATAAGCTACTGTAAATGAATAACTACAAAATTTTATCTGACTACTCTAGTGAAGATCAGTTATTCAACAAAGAAACAGCCTCCGAAATTTCACTTGGATTTTTTGGGCTGTCCGGAAAGTCATTTGTTTTTCCCCACCTGAATCAGTTTCTTGCTAGTGAATACCAACCATTTTATGAGTATGAAATCATGCTACGGCCAGAAAGATTGTGAAAGGTGTTGGACTAGAATTGACAATATGCGATTCAGTAAAATATTTATTCGCTGTACGTTTTCCATTTTCATATGGAACGAAATAATTTTCCGAACAACCCAATAGATTCAGATATTATTTGTTCGTAAGAATTATTAGATGATTAAAAACATAATAGAGAACTTTTAGGTATCAAACAGGTAGAAAACGACTTAGTACTACGGCTATCTACAAAACGAGTAGATAAATTTATAAGTACAAATAAGACTGCTCCTTTTAAACAATAAAACTTTCTTAATAGAAAAAAAAATGAAATTTTAAAATTGTATATTTAAAATAAAATAAAGTAAGTGATTACTTTTTTTTCCTCAATAAAATAAAAGTAAGAATTCTATTTAATTATGAATTTTATTTTGCATGTTTTCTTACATAATGCATACTTAATAATTTTTATAATAGTATTTTATTTATAAGGACCAGTGTGATAAAGATTATTTTTAAGATTTAAGTTTTTTTTTCTTATTTTTTTATTTTAAAAATGTTTACGAGCTACGTGTCTCTACGTGTTTACTAGAAAAGAATGTATACTATATTAAGATGTTTGACTATATTTGAATTCGTTTCCTAAAGTATTAACTTTTTTGTTTTCCAGAACGATTACGATAATTGCCAAATATCAATTAAAACTTATTGCAATTGTAACATTTTTTTAAAAATCTCAATGTTTCATTGTGATAAAAGCGTATAAGATTTTTATATCAAATTAAGCACTAACAGTTTGGAGTTGCCCTTTTAAGCAGGAATTCCTTTTCTGTAAT
>JAPDSC010154871.1:0-13142 GCA_026290005.1 Latrodectus geometricus
CAAGGTATTTCGCCCACAACTACAACTACTACAAAAGCTAAGACTTCCTATTTACTACCAGTTTATATTTCTACCCAGTAGACTTTTAACCTTTGCACTTATCCGGCTCTAAGCGAAGAATTAGGGCAATGTCCGGCGCTTCTGATTTAGAGTCCGCTCGAGTGGAACATGGATTGGGCGGAGCTAAACAAAATGCGGAGGAAAACTCGAAACGCTTTGGACTTAAGTGCCGGACTAGTAAAGGCGTTCTTTTATTTTGTTTCTTTATTTCCATGATTTTTTTTTTTGGTGGAGGAATGTTTTCTTTGCAAGGATTACTTTTCGCGTGAGTTAGAATTGGTTCCGCCAGGATATATGTAGAAAAAAAAGAGGAGGGAAAGAATAACGTTATTTTTTTATTATTCCTTTCGTTATTTAGTGTCATTGCATTTTCAAATTGTAGAGAGTCAACAACGAATGAGTTTGAAAGAAGAAAATTTTTTAAAACCTTGTTTTATAAATCAACGGAAATTGAGAATGGCTGTATGTGAAGGGGGAGTAATCCAGTTACAATACCGTAAGAGAATATATTGTATAGATATAGAAGCGCATATAAATGCTTATATATCGATACAAATCGATTTTGAATTACATATCGATTTATAAGCGAATTTTTATTATTATTTTTGTTTTGATATAAAATTAATTATTTATATATTTTAATGTCTATATCATTGCATATTATGAATAACGTGTAATATATATTGCAAATTTAATTAATTTCATTAAATTATATTACGTCTCTTTTAAATTGTTTTATAAGAAAATTATGAATTTAGTTTGTGTTTCTATGATAAGGAATTAATAGGATATTATTGTCATATTATTTCAGTATTCAAGTTCAATTAAAAGTTTTTCAAATTTAAGATAATAAAATTATTTATAAGTAAATAAAATTAAACTTCAAATCTTTTCGTAGGGATACAGATATGAGATAAAAGAAATATTGCTGTTTTTGACGTTCATACTTAACTATAAGTAATTATATCGATTTATACATTCGAAATTTTACAGTATATGGTAAATGTTTATAGTATTTTAAAAATAAATTTTTATTTTTAGTTTTAAATTTTATTATTTATTAATAATTCTAAAATTTGTCATAAAAATCAGATCGGGAAGTTATCACATAACTTCATTTAGAATTTGGTTAAATATTGAAGCCAACTAATAAAAGTAATAAAAATTTTGTATTCATTTAGCTTAGAATAACTTTGATTTGAATATAAATATTTCTTAAAGTACACAAATTCATGACTATATCTATATGTAGAGAATTCAATATAGAAATATTCATATTGTTTAATAATCGAAAAAGATTAAATGTTTTTTTACATCCAAGACTCTTAAATATTTCTGTAATTAGAAATATTTTGACATTTTCTGTATCGTCATCATTACATTTTTTGAGAATTTAAATTAAAATTAGTTTGAATTTCTCCATTCATTAAAATATTTTTATGCATACTTTATTTAATCGACTAAAGAATATTTGAAATATATAAAAATCCAGCAAAAATTTATCACAAATAAAATGTTACTTTCCTGGTTTATCATCTAGTTTTTTATTCATTTGAATTTTATTCAAATGAATAAAAAACTAAATTTTTAATTAACTATTATAAATTATTCATATTAACATTTAAACTAACATTCACACTGTTATTCTCTAAACCTAGCCTAAAACTACATTCGTTTGCTTACAAAATTTAGATATTTATTTTGTCAGCCAAAAGCAGCATTTTAGTACCGTACATATGAATGTAAATAGGCAGCTAATTTATAAATTTGTAAAAAAATTGCTTCTCAAATATTAATTTCCTCATTTGGAAGCGGATGAAAATTATGGGGTGGTTGATCGTGTTTTGTGAATATAAGTCAGTGCAAAAAAAAAAGTTTTTTAACATAAATTAGATTAACTGTAAAAAAGATATCAAATAAAAAATTTTTAATTAAATTTTTTTAATCATAATTAAAATAAATTTTGATTTATCATTAAGTTAAAAAGCAGCATATATAATTTCAATGAACAAGCACGTATAAGAATATAGATTTCTAAAAATATAATAAAAACCACAAACTAAATAACGCTTTATAATGTAAATTATAAAAATATTTGATAATTATTGACAAATATCAGTTTAGTTACATTCGCTTTTTGTAATAAATGAATTTCTGAAAAATGATATAAGCTTTTGCTTCATTGACCAATTGTAGTTTTTTTTTTTTTTTTTTTTTTTTTTCTTTTCTAAAGAGATTCACATTGCTATTGATTATTATTTGGTTTATTTTGATGGAAATATTTACTATCTGCAGCCAATATTATCTGATCCAACGATGCTTTTGACTATAATATTATTATCAGTTTTTTGAATAAAATATTTCCACCGCTCAAGTAAGCATCTGTGTTTGGATAATTGTGTTTTCCCAAAATGATAACAGGTATTATGCACCTGTTATTATTACATGCATAATCAAGTACTGTTTATTAAAAATTGATTTTATTATCTCAAAGCTTAGAAATGAAATCTGGAAAATATTAGAAATAAAAAAAAGATCAATTAAATAAATCCTGTTTGATATTTCATTAAAATTTTCATTTATTAATTAAGAAAATTTCACGTGAGAATAAATGTGATTATATTTAATTTGTATAAAAGTTACATTGTATTAGTTAAAGGTAGACCTCGTGTAAAAAAGAAGTCCCAGATGAAAAAAATTGAGTTGTTAATATAAATATAATTTAAATTTTGATTTTACATTTCTTTAATTTTATTATGCTATGATTAAATTAAATTTTATAATAAAGCCATGTAGATGAATAAGTATTAAATTTTTTAATACATTGTTGTAACATAGGTCATGGAACACCAGTATCCAAATAATACTGAGTTAGAATAAAATAACCAACGGTACACAAGTTTAGGATATTTTATTTCGGAAGCTGCACAAAAACATAGATTTTCCAACAAATAAGTTGCCTGTAAAAATTTCAAAATTTATTTGTAGCTTGATATCCAAAAAAGTATTTGTAGCCTGATTGGCATATTTTTTTCTATCACGAAAAGTTTACTGATGAAGAAAGAGAACGCGCGCGGACTAAAAATCAATTTAAATAAGATATCATGAAGTTCCAGTAGAAAAAAATGCTATTTCCTGTTGTTGTTATATATGGCTGAAATTAACCCAATTCATCAACATCTGGCCACACGCAAACACATTTAAATTACAACAAAAGAAAAAAAGGTAAAAACCAATTAAAATTCTAAAGTTTCAAAAGATTAAAAAAGTCTAAAATTTCAAAGTTTAAAATGTTAAAGAGAGAGCATGTAAGTGGTCAGGACATGCGATCCCTCGCCATCCAATATAACTTGCAAACATCACCACTTTGTTGAAGAGTAGGGTCCAGGCCCAGGTACACGAGTAGATGTTCCCTATTCATATTGTCTACCTTACAGATAGGGCAAAGACTACTGGTCAAGATGGCAACCAGTGCTCAATCTAAAATTGGCAACGGTCTCTTTACGTGGTCTGTGATTGTATTTCTTCTTATTATTTTTAATATTTAGCCATAGTTTGTCTCTGGATTTATTAGACAGGTCCTTATTATAATTCAGCATGATCCGTTCTCTTATACGTCTTTTTAGGGAATCCAATGAAATAGTATTAATTTCGATATGTGTTTTAGTGCCTTTCTTGGCCAAACGGTTGGCTTTTTCATTACCATCTATGCTTTCTTACAGAGCTATTTTCTTATAGAGATAATTTTGAATCCTTATGATGGTAATGTGTTACAAGATAAATTTAAGCTTGCATTTTGAGCTTTTTAATTCATTAATTGGTTTCTAAAAATGAGAAATATCTGTTTATTAACGGTTATTATTGATATATATATATTTATCAGTCAATAACATATTAGGGAATGTACTAGTGTGGAATAGCTCACTGAAGTTGAATCACTAAAAATTGTTGAAATCTATTTTAATATAGGGATTTTCCAGTTAAATATTTTTAAAAAATACTATTTTTTCTTAATTTCGATAATTAATAATTCATTAATTTAGCATAATTTTAATAAATTATTTCACATCCTGAAAATATTATTTTTAATTTTCTTAACTAATTTGATAATCGCAATGATAGATAATTCAAACAATTTATAATTTTAATATCATGAATGATTTCAGAGATTAATCATGGAGCATCATATACTAAGAAATGTATGATATCCTCAGAATGATAAGTTTTTTTAAAAAAATTAGATATATAATTGGAAATTTCTTAAAATAAATATTGTAACTTTCATTACAAGATAAAACATTTAAAAGTAAGAAAATATTTGGTACTGAACTTCTTCGAAAATGCAATTATATACGATATTAATAAAAATAGGTAAAGTTATATACTTATCCGAAAAAGCTTATTTCATTTAAGAATGTAAATGTTTTTACTTGATACCTTAAAATATGTGATAAAACAACAATAATGAATATCTCATTTTGAAATACTGGAGAATAGTACTTTGTTGCATAACAAACATACAGTTATTGAAAGTTACTTATTTTATTCATTTATGGACGTAACAAATATTTTTATACATATTAATTTTTCAAATTTACATTTCTAAAGGAAAATATTTTAAATAGTAATAAATTAGGTAAGCTTAAATTATAAACTAAACTAATATAGGAACATAATTTAGCAAATTATTTAAGTATTAATTTTATTGAGTAATTTATTTTAAAAATTTATTTCATTTCAAGTGATTTAAAAATAAGCAGCAAAGTTATAATCATTTAAATATCATCGGATTCTGATTAATCAAGATATCCCAAAAATACCGAAATAAGTTTAGATAAACAAATAAATTTATAAGTTGTAGTGAAGAAAAATCGTACCATTCTATTAACTTTTAAATAAAAAATATCTTTGTGAGCTACTTAATTTATATAGGTCCTAAAGAAAATTCCCGTTAAAACAATTAAAATGAGAAAATTCTCTCGAAAAAAATCAATGTCGCAAAAGTTTTTACTCAACAGTACGTAATTTTATTATAACTAATAATTAAATTAATTTTGCTTGACTATTTATCAATTGCTAATAAAATTTTATTTATATATATTATTATTTATATTTCTTTCTATAAATGCAAATCCTTCTAATAATTTATTTGTAAACATTTAATAATAATTTCATCTAGAATTGTAGTTTAAACAAACTTATCGATATGATTGTTCTTAAAATTGTATACTAATTAAAAAAGAACAATTATTTATTTATTTTCTAACGTAATTAATAAAGCAAACAATATTTCCAAAGCAAGCAATATTAATTATTGCTTGCTTTAGATTATTTTTATTAATTGCTTTAATTTTAATGCAAGTAATATTAATGAAACAAGCAATAAAGTTTGAAATTATATTTTTTAAAATAAACTATATTTTATACATAATCCTAAATAATATAATCAGGAAATTATTATCATAATTCTCATAAATCTATTGATTTTGGTCATGACCATATCAATAGACTTTAACAATATTTTTTTAATTCATGTAAAACCATGCATTATTTACCTGTACAGAAAAAAATCACATTTACTAAGGCAATTTAAATTGAAACTAATTTTGAAAAGAGGTGTATTAATAAGGAATATTATAGATTAATTAAGATTTAATCAGAAAAATAAAAAGTCGAATGCATTAATATAGAATAATTTAAGTTTTGTGATTCATAAGCTTTATTTGTTATTTTATTTTTAGCAATTTCATGAAAATATTTCTTATTCCAAATAAATAACGTATCATATTTTGCTCTTTTATTTCATTTGAAGTTAAAATTAGTGCAACAACACATAAAAAATCAAAGATTTTTTACTCAACGTTGTTAATTTATCAAATAAACAATTTTGAATATTTTCAGTTTCTTCTATTATAAACTAAATACTCTGAAATTTTACAAAGGAAGATCGATGACGTAAAGTTATTTGAGAAATGCATCAAATGAGAAATCTCATGAATAAAGAGTTATAATGATGCATTTCATGTTTTAACGTTCTTGAAAATTCATTAATGGGATTCATCGTAATGGTTTCTTTACATTAACTAGTATACACACAAAGTTACGAATTACATCTAAAAGAATTGAATCTTCTGAATTGAAGTTTATCATTCTTTATTCTAAAATTTTTAAAGTATGCTTAAAAGAATGATATTTTAATAATATGGTTAAGTGTTTTTCGTAAAGATGAATTCTGTTAGTTATTTTTTTCTGTGAATCTGGTATCAATAAAAATATAATTTTTTAAATAATCAAAACTTGCTTGAAACGATTGGACATTTTTTAATATACTGACTTGCAATACTGTAAAGATAACCTATCTGTGTTCACTTAATACTATTTCTTCAATTAAATTTCTCAAATGTTCTAAATGCAGAAATAAAGTTTCAACTATTCATTAAATAAAAGAGAAATCAAGCTTATTAATATATTTTCTCTCAACTCATAATTATCTTTGGTAATTAAAAATGAAAAAAAATAGGAAAAATATAAACAAAAAGTTTTAGTGAAAGAAAGAGTTTTTAAGAACACAAATTAAATTTGATCAATTTAAAGTACGCAAAGTATAACTGTTTTAAAAATAAGCTAAAATTAGTGAAATGAAATTAAAATGTAGCAGTGACTCAAAAATGTTTACTTGTCATAAATTACATAGGAGCTACGGCTTAAGCTTAAGAGAGAAAAATCTCTTAAATTTCCAAATCATTCCTGGAACATTCCAGGCGGATTTTTAGACATTCCAAAGTAATCAAATCCCATCAAATATGATCATAAAAAGGAAGGAATTTATAGGAAGTAAAGCTATCGTCGATTAGTTTCCCGCCAAATGACAGCGCCATTCCGGTATTATCCCTGAACTTAATGGATGGCATATGGCTGAGAAAAGATGTAATTAATCAGAACCTTGACAAAAATAATATTGACACTTTTAAAATTTTGATAGATTGTTGTTGGCGAGGGAAATGCTAAGATGGAGAGAAGTAATACAGAGCAGGGTTTGAAAGGGTTGTTTGTTTCATAGAGATTTCAGATATCTTAATTTCAAAGTAAATCTTAATGGGGTGTTTTAGTTTCTTCAACTATATTATTTTATATGATCTTTGATGAGAATCAGTTTCAATATTGCTATACATTAAGGTTATCTATTAAGGATCTTGAGAACAAGCTTTTATAAAGATGCTTTTCTCTGAAATTTCAATTCCATTAAAGTTACATTTTTAACACATACAGGTCAAGTATATGAAAAGTTTTATCATCGATTTGAAACCTATCATTATTATTGCTTTTAAAATAAAAAATTGAACAATTTTTTGTACTTAAGATATGTATTTGAGGAAAAATATTCAAAATAATATAATTCTAAAAATTCGCTAAGGAATTGGTGTTTTGAAAAATATAATGATTTGTTTGAAATGCATAACAAAATCACTTAGGCGTAACAAAATCAATAGGAATAATGTTTACCCTATATCTTTTTCTATTACATGTTTCTGTTATTTAATATCTATATTTCACTTATTTAACTACACATTTTTAAAAAGATATGTTTTTTTTATTAATTTCATACATATTTCATGAAATTTAAGTAAGCACTTTTAATAAGAACTTTTATATGATTTTTCAACTACAATACTAATTTTACTAGATATATATTTTTTCAATGAAATAGAACATGGATACAATACAATACGAAACTGAAGCAAACAATTAACAATTAAATGTTGAAAATAGTCACCGCTAAAAAGGATATATTAACAAAAAAGACAATCTCATTACAAAGTTAGTATTTGTTATATTTTGTCAGACTATGAAAAAGAATTATACTGAAATTTATAGTATGATTTTATCTACTATGAAAAATATATTTCCTGCTAGTTTCGTTATAAGCGAGAAGCAAACTTTATTTATGAAACTGAAATTTTCTTTTTTAAGTATTGAAATGCATTGTTGAAATAATCATTTTTTGTACCTCATCGATCAACTTAAAAGCTGGAAACATTAACTTATATCATATTTAAAAAAATTCATATTTTATGAAAATATTTTGACATCTACGTACAGTAAAAGTTTATAGAAAATTTGAAAATTTGTCTGGTTTTTACACACATTGATATAGAATTATTGCTAAAAGATTTATTCGAATGAGAACGTATTGATTTACTTAGGGTGTTATTATTAATTGCTATCAGTCATCACTTTTTCTGTGTCATTAAAAATGTTTCAGGATGGTAAATACGCACCTCAGTTAAGCAATTATACACATGTATTCACTCAAACAAGATGATAAAAAATGCCCTACATTTGAAGAGCAAATAAACCATACCATGCAAGATTACAGACTGGAAACATCTCATGCAACAATATAAAATAGGTATGATAATAGATTTTAATAATGATATTATGCTGAATAAGTGATGTCTGATGAGAATTGTTCATTGCGATCAATGCACATTGCCAGATGATGATTAACATTTCATCGACGAACGTGATGTAAGTTCCTGACACAACCATAAAAAAGGAAGAATGTGGCCGGAGAAAAAGTAAGGGAAAGGGCAGAGTATCATTCCCATTAGCTATTATTAACAGCACAACAGAATAATAAATCGTGAGCGCTTTAACCAAGTAGCATGGCATTTTATTGAAATAAATCATATTGCTCATTTTATATTTATTATTATCGATAGGGAATAATTCATCTTAAGATAATTTCATTCATAAATTCGTAACACCATTTTGTTTTTTAACTAAGAAAATTTCTATCAAGCACAATATCCAAAGATGTAGTTTTGAATATATATATATTCACGATTTCTAATATATATCTTTTGTTCTCGGAATCAAAATTTCAATGCATCAAAAGTTTCAGCTTGATGAATTTTTATTGTCGTAGACATGTTATTTTTGATAACGTAATCAAAAATAATTATAAGGAGCTACTTTATACTTAATGAATTTTTTCCTGATGTAATATTTTAATTTATATTAAACAATAGTGTTGTTTTAGAATGTTGAAAATTTCGATGTTTTTAAATACTCACATGAAATGAAGTGAAATACATCATTGTTTACATGTTTTTCAAATCGAATAACATTTCCAACCAAAGCATTTTCTTATAAAATATGGAATTATGCCCTTATCTAATAATTTATTTTTTGGCATTTTATAATAGATATCTTTTACAAATGAAAGTTTCAATTTTTGTTCCTTAACTTACTGAATCATCGATTTAAAAATTTCTAACAATAAATGTTATCCAAATATTCGAATACATTTCCTACTAAATATAAAACGAGTAATGAATTTGCATAATCTATTATATAATATCATAACTCATTACCAAATATAATCTTTTAACTAATTGTTAACTAAGCAAATATAATCTATAATTTAATAGGGACCTATAACCACTGAAAATTCTTTAATTTTAGTTTTTATTTTTAATATGTAGTCTCTATTTCTGAATGTTTTCAATAATTGAAGATATAATAAATAACAGTTGAGTTCCTTTTAATTATTTCTTCAGAGCATTTACAAACAGAAATGTTTTTGATTTCTTAGATAAAGCTTGAATCTGTTTCCAGTTCTAAGGACAATAAATTATGACTGAACTTTTTTTACGGATTCAATGATCTCCAGTAAAAATAGTCTAGACTTTCCCATCGGCATCACTTTCTTATAATGATGTAACTTTAATAATTTTTTCAATGATTTATTAATATATTATCCTTTAATACTAGGGATCTCAGATGTCTTCTTGTAGGATTTATATCAATCACGATGGTCAATATATTGAGACTTCTTAAGCTCTGCAAAATAATATCTATAATTAGGTTTAAATATTGTAACTATGATTTATCTATGGAATTATGAAATATATTTTGCTCACAAAGTACTTATAAAAAGGAGGACATTAAAATTCTTTTTTTAATAATTTTTTTGATCAAAATAAAATTATATGCTTTTGTTTTTTCAGGAAGTTTATTCATCCTACAAAGTATCCTCCATACAAATGTTTAATGTAAGATTTTTTACATTTAAAATAACATGTTTCTCAATACCATCAGTGTTTCATTTAATAAATATAATTTGAATTTCGTATTTTTTTATATTTATTTAATACTAAATTAGCTGTTTTAACTAGGAGTATTCGTTAGAAGAGGAACTTTTAGAACACACTCGATGATATTTTTTAATCACATTAGTAAATACTGACAAATAATATTAACTTTCGTCTGCACTCTGTTTATAAAGATTATAAAGTGATCTAAATCAGTATTTAATGACACCCAAAAGTATAAAAAACGAATGTTTTGAAACTTTCTATGTTTAAAAGTGATTTATAGTATACACTGATGAAGGAGATATTATGTTATAACAAATTTAAGTTTAATACTAAAAAAGGATTTAATGAAGACTATGTATATATACATAAATAACAAAATATTTTCAAGTTCATGTTGAACTTTGTAAAAAATTTGGTATTTAACTTTCTTAAAAAATTATTGGGCTAAAAATGGCTTATTATCATGAAAGGAAAACGTGTATTTATGATACGAAAGTTTAGACATTTGGGCAAAAAATTATGCACATGGTTTATGTTAAACAATGATCTAATTAAATGCATTCCCTCACATGTTTTTTGGTAGACTGAACACCAGAATTTAATTTCTAGAATTTTAATTTTCTTCCATTCTTCGTGTACATAGCTACCGTTTCCAATTATTCAATTATCGCATTTTACTTCTTCACATAATAATTAAGTTCTTTTCTCAGCCGCTGGTGGCAGCAGTTATGAATTAATTGGCTCTTACTTGTTGACGGAAGGGGAATTTGGAAGTCCTTTTGTCAGGGAAAGGGAAAATGTTTTCCCTACTTAATCTTCCCTCTCCTCTAGCATGTGTCTCGCGCACAACGTCAGAGTAATCTAATAGAACAGACTAAGGCAGAGTGTGAGATACCAATCCGTGTTCCTCTCTTCAGCTTTTCATAAAGAGAAGCTTGAGTAATGAAATTTTAATCACCTCGAAAAACAAAACTCATCATATCTGCGTAAGTGTGTCTTCGTGCTTGTCCTCGACAATAAGGGATTTTCTATTTGAAGAGGTTTCCACTTTGAAAAATTTTCTCCTTAAAGAGAATAAAGTGAATGTTTAGATTAGAAACTTGGGGAAAAGGGGGGAATAATAAGAAGAGTTTGTAGGGAGAATGTGGAGATTAAGTGGATGTGAAATTTCAATGATGTAATAAAGTACACGTTGTGTTTAATTATGTCAAATTCTTCGTAAAATTATTTTTCATATATTTTGATTTAAAAAGCAACATATGACGTAGAAATTTTGCTTTATATTAATATTCAGTTTATCAAAGACCAGTTAAAAGATAAATTTCATCATAAATTTTATTTTTTTATATTTTTATAGCTACATCAGCCTAAGTTTTCTTTTTCAGATAACGGAGATAATAATTGTTACAGATATAGTCATTAAACTAGTTAAAGTTTGTATTTTGTTGAAAATTGCTAAAAAAGAATATATTATTAACACTTTTATAATATAAAAAATTATGTATTTTTATTAACATTCTCAAAATTTTGAATAAAATATTATACAACATATATCTGGTAATTTAAAATTCTCATTTTTACATAAAATTGCTTTAATACGTTTTTATTAACATGTAGCTCATTGTGAATAAAATGTAAGCGATTATAAGAAAAAGCAATATTTTTATGGCATTAATTGAAAAAAAATATTGATGCCTGAAAGGTTAATTCTCTTTTTTCTTTTTGATATAATTTCGGTAAAAAGTCTTATTAAGAAAGATAGAGATTAAAATTTTTTAAAGAGTTTACAGTTTTAACATAAAATTTCTTATTTGACAAAATTTTAGCATATTTAATACCTATATCTCTATGATTTAATATATTCAATATCTAATTTTATACATTTTAATATCTATGATTAATGCTTATTAAAAGACATTTGTACTCTACATAGTTTTATTTTTTTTAAAAAAAGATGATTAAAATTGAATTTTAGATGAAAAAGATAATTTTCATCTATTATTATTTTTATTTATAAGTTTATAATTCCTTACTTTAAATGGAGGATTTCTATTAAAAATGTTTTCATCATTCATATTCATATCATTAAAATATTAAAAAAATAAAGAAAATAAGCTTTCAATATAATAACTTAAATAAACAAATGAATTTTTTCTACGTATTTATAATTATTTTTGAAATGAATCTCTAACTTAATAATCTAGCTCAATTATGCATTGTTTTAATAGTGTACAAATGAATCCTAAAAATTAACTTCAAGTTAGTACATAACATATATATAACGAAGTAATTATTAGTTTTTCTGAATCCTCTTTAAAAAATTTGAGATTTATAAATTAGATAAAATAAAAACTTATGGAATTTGAAAACTGTTTTAAAATATATTAATTTAACTTAAAAATTTCTGTTGAAATATAATTTGTTTGAAACAAGTATTGAAAAAATTTATTAAATTATAAGCAGTAGAAAAATGTTAAATCTGTATATTCAAGGCAAAAACGTAAATAACTATGGTTATTGTCTATCGTATTTGCATACATTTTATGTAAATTTTAATTAATTATTTAATTAAATATTAATTCAAACAAGAGATTGAAATTTTCTATTTTTTACTTTTGAATGATTTAAAAGAAATAATGTTTGTATAGCTTGTATAAATTCAGAAACTTCAGTTGCTATTCATATTTTTATGCACTGAAAAAAATTCAAGAATCTTCTTAAGTACCAAAACTACAAATAAAACAAAAAAATAAGAAATATTTTAACAAGCGTAAAAATTAAGAAAACAAGCTTAAAATTAAGAAAGTAAAATACAGTACATAAAAATATAAGGTTTTTATGTTTATTATTTTTGGTACTTTTACCTATTTTCTTCTGCAAAACATCATTTACAACAATATACAAATTCATTAAATAGAAGTAAATATTAAAATGTCAAGAAAATTCAGCGCTATCAAGCTTCACATTTTTTATTTGATT